>JANHJO010002199.1:448732-464399 GCA_032468235.1 Pseudoxyrhopus heterurus | reverse complement strand
TTCAAAGAAAAAACAGAAAGTCCAGTTGCCTCTTGAAAAAGCACCTTTGAGACAACCATGACCTGGATGACTGAGAAACTCCATAGACATTTACTATGTATATTGAAATACAAATCCCATCACTCACCAACCATAATGTCTAATAGCTATACTGGCCAGTATGGCTTGGCCAGGAAATGACAGGACCTACAACCTACCACCAAATCTAGACGGACCCATAAAGAGAAAACTGAGAACAGTTTCCATATTAAGAGAAGTCGGGCTCAAATCTTGGCATGCTAAATGTATCATTCAGACTTCGATGGATTATTAAATTAGAAGCACACTTTACCTTTAGGTTGTTTTAGTTCATGAAAAACTACGATGTCATGAGGATTATTGAGGTTCTCTGCCAAAATAGAAATGTCTAGACCATTCAGCCTATTAGCACTGAAGATAGCCTCATTCTCTAAGTCCGTCCAGAACACCCTGTCCTATAACAATGGAGAGAAAGAGAAAAAGACTCAGACTGTATTAAATACCAGCTGGAACTTTTCAAGCATTGCTTCCCTACGAATCAATCTCCTTGGCATTTTGTTTTTCAGAAAGAAGTCGTGCACAATTTTTTCCAGGGTCATAGAGAACAGACAAGTGGGCAGTTCACTACTGTCAGCCGCTTCACAGAGGGATTGATCTGTACGGCCCTCCTAATGTTTTTTTTTTTCTTTCCAAAGCTTGCGTGTGAGTTATGTGATCCTCTCCATGGAGATTCTGATCTATGCGATAGTAATTTACATTGGCATTTGGCTTTGAAAGTCATTAAGTGAAAAAGTGGCTCCACAAAACAAGCAAGGAAACAAATATAATTAGATGTTACAATGTAAGTGCTCTTTAAAATCATGTTTGTGTGATTTTTCATGTTTTTGCCAGTGGAAGAAGCAAGTATACAGGGAGCAAAGCAACATTGCAAAGTAGAGGAAATTTCTCTATTTCTTTCCCTTCCTCTCTTGCTGATCTAAGAAGATGCATTCATGTAAGGCAATCTCTGGGCATGTGTCACCTATTGAACTGAACAGAAATTGTAATGCATTCAGGTACATCCCCTCTGATGTTTAAAGTGCCTCCCTTTGTTGCTTTGAAAGCAACAAAGCCAGGATCAGCACCTGAATAGACCTCCAATTCAGGCCCATAATTCAAAATATGACTCAGACATACTGAATATTTTCTGAGCTTGGCAAGCACATACAGAAAGTAGCAAGGCTTTGTCCTGCAACGTAATACTTCACTGAGTACTCAAGTTGCTATCAGGATTTTAATTTACAAGGTTAAATCTTTATCAAATCTTAAATTGACAAATGCAGTATAGCAATTCCATTTCTGTCAAAGTAAGAACATATTTTGGATGTAATGTCTGCCTAGGCCAAATATTAGCCAAAACAATAGGAATGCTCTACTAGTCAGAAAAAAAAAAGGAAAATGATCTCTAGAACAACGGAAAATTTTAACCCTAACCAAATGCATTTTGAACCAAATTCTGCAAAAACAGTCTTGTATGTCTAATTTTCTCCTTTAGCTTGGATATGGATTCATTCCTTATTACATTCTTTTCTTTCCACACATTGTAAGCACGATTAACTATGTCATATAATGTATTTACCTCCTGAATAAAAAATATATATAACTAAATTTGAAATACATCCACCTATAACTAGGCTCATCATCTGCCTAGATTAGTCCTGACTCCTATTTTGTTTTGTTTTTTACCTCAAACACAGCCAGTCCAAATGGGTGGCTCAGGTTATCCACAGAAGAGATGAGAACTTTCCGGTTGCTCCCATTGAAGTCTACACTTGAAAGCAAATGCAACTTGGAATCAACCCAGTAGAGACGTTGATTCAGCAAATCTGAAGAGCAAACACATCAAAGATAGGATTAAATCTCTGTGTTTGATCTTTGTCCATGTGTATGCATTTTTGCTATTTTTTTTATTACGTTAGAATCCTGGAAAACTCAGTCATTTTATGAAAACAATTCAGGGAGAAGAAGAAAGGAACGTTAGTTAAGAATGACAGATAATATATATTTTTAATATGATCACAGTGTATGATCCAGACTGTGTAATGTACACTGGAGCAATCATGAAGTGAGACTTTCTCTTTCAGGAAGAATATTTTCCGTACTTGTTTTCAGCATAGATTCAGAGTCACGACAGAGATGCTAAATAGATGCATGAAGAAGATATCTGAGAAGCCACAGTAATAGTCCAAACACTTGAATTCTCCATGAACACTAATATTAGCAGTTGGTGTTCTTTTTTAAAATAATTACATTAACTTGTAGAAATAGGAGATCAGTTCTTTGCATAATTAATTTGAGAAAATAATGCATGGGATTAATATACTACCTTATTTGCAGACCTGGTTCCAAAAACATGATGTAGCAATCAACACATTTCAGAGAAGTGAATAATCTCTTTTTTTTAATTGAAAGTGGAGGGGTCAGTAACATTCACAGGATCTTGCTGTTGTTATTATTAACATTTGCATGCCCCCTGACTTTGAGCAATGCTGGGATGATAATGAAAATAAAAGCTTTGTGGTGTGTGACACCTCAGTGTGTTGTCATGAGGCATGCATTAAAGGGGAGGACTTGCATCTAAATGCTGATTTTGTCAGTGTAAAACCCCCCTTCCTCCTTAATTGGTAGGAAATGTCAAATTACGCAGGGAAAGAAAAATAGGAGTGTGTATTTTTCCCCTCACCCTTTCTCAAAAGCTATCTTCCTCTTTCAAAGCAGGGAAACTTGCAAGAGTAAGAGGGCAAATAGCAAGGAAGTAATTTTCACTGTATAATGGCAGAGATTGTGTTTTTCTCCCGTTCTTCTCTGATTCCCATGACAGAATTAAATCTTTTTTTTCAGATAAAAAAGAAACTTAGAACTAACCCACCCTCCCCAAGATTGTAGAAAGGAACAATGGGCTGTAGACAGTACAGTATATCTCTTGTAGGCAAAAGGAGCTACCTTCAAATTCAGGCAATCATGTGTATGACTATGGTGAATTGCTACTTAACAGTATAAACAAAATGAAGCTAGATTAATCAATGCTCAATATGAAAAAAAAACACCTTTATTTGTAGTATACAATATTTTGAAAATTTAGAATGATCTGGTTCCAGTTTTCCAACATACCCAGTGTGATTCCATTGGGCCATTCAATGTTGTCTGTCACGAGCACTTGCCGATCCATACCATTCAAGCCAGATTTCTCAATTTTTGCTATGTCTCCCCAGTCAGACCAATACATGTATCTACAAAACAGAATAGATAAAGAAGATGGTAGAAGACTCTATGCTACTTGAAAAGTAGTTTTCCTTCAGATTTCCAAGTACAATGTTGTTTGAAATAACTATGGGTTATTGCTTGATTGAACAAGAATGTACCAAGGTGGTCAAATTCTTTAAAGGGTAATACTATATTTAACTTTTACTAAAGAAGACCATCTATCAGGGGGTTCTTATGAATTCCAATGCCTTGGTTATTGCGGAAGTAGAAAATCCAGTGACTGCCCAACATCACAATCTCATGTGTTTCAGGCTACAAGACTGAGTTACAATAAATACACCTAAGAATAAGAATCCATGTTATATAGCATTTTTATTAATTTTTTTGCAGCTCCATCACAATCAGACTGGAATAGCCCAATTTGAATTCTGAAAGTTGAAAGGATACAAAAGCACATCTGATGCAGTAGGAACATACAATAAGCAGTAGAATGGATAATACGCATTTTGTTGGTATTGTCACTTTAAAATCACAGTCAGCAAAAACTTTGATTGCTAATGTATGTCTGTAAAATAAACTCTAATTATACTGATTGCTGCAGTGTGAGAACTTAAGAATCAAGGCTGAAAGAATAGTAAATTCAGTAATACATAGCAGAGTAATCTTTCATACTTACCCCCGAATGGGATCCACTGCAATAGCTCTGGGCTCACTTAAATTAGTACTGAAAAGTGTCCTCTTCTTATGCCCGTCAGCTGTGGCTACAGAAATGGTCTTGTTTCCTGAGTCCGTCCAATAAATGTTCTTGTGGACCCAATCCATTGCCAGACCTTCCGGGGAGTGTAACTGGCTGTCTATCAGAACCATCTGCTCAGCTGTGTCGCTGGCCTTATCTATGTAGGCACTATAGAGAGGAGACTCAAATTATTCATGTAACTCTGCAAAGGGCAAAGGGGAGGGGGGATAATGGTATAAGAAAGGATGCCCTCACAAAAAGGAAAAAACAAACAAAATGAGCAAACAAGGCATAAAAATCCTACATTAATTTTCTGACAAGAGAGCTCTGCATACTTATATATCCAGGGGTGGTTTCCTATCAGTTTGGACCGGTTCGCCTGAACCGGTTGTTGAGGTTGGGCGGAGCCAGCGAACCGGTTCGGTCGGTTTTTGGAATTTTTTTTTAATTTTTTTGCCCGCCTGCCCGGAGCCTCTAGCTGCCTTTATTAGCTGTGTTTTCAGCACAGCTGATGATCGGGGAAGCCTGCCTCAGCAGTTTTTCCCCATAGGAGCTGCTGCAGGAAGTTTATTTCTTTAGAACACAAACTTCCTGCAGCAGCATCTAGGGGGAAAAACAGGTGAGGCACGCTTCCTCGATCATCAGCTGTGCTGGAAACATAGCGAATAAAGGCAGCTAGAGGCTCCGGGTGAGCAAAAAAAAAATTTTTTTTAGAACCGACTGAACCGGTTTTTACACTGGTTGAAACCCACCCCTGTAATATATCCCTGCTCTGAATGGTGTAATAAGCAAAACCAGATTTGGCAGTGCAATTTAATTGTAGTAAAAGACACGCTGTTTCCTTTGTGGATCTTGATGTCTATTACTATCACATCACAGAAACTTCAGAAGGGCAAAGTCTGTTCTGTGCACAGGCTTTCACTCACGTTCAAAATAATGCAGAGTCTACAGCATGGGTGTCAAACTCGCAGTATCACGTTGCCGTGATATATCACGACGTTTCCCCCTTTGAGGAACTGGGGTGGGCATGGCTTGCACGTGATGCATCTAGCCCACGAACCTCCAGTCTACACCCCTGGTCTACAGGACCTAACATTTTGTTTAGATATTTGCAAGAGTGGGGTAACAAAAGTGGGTACTCTCTATGGATGGACTAATCAGGCTCTGCTCTCCCCCTCACACAATTGTTATTCACATGAAGAATAGGTAAACAAGGCTTAAGTCATGCAGATGCATAGGTATTGGATGGGGTTATATGCCTTGGCAATAGTACTTGTGAAAAAGAGGCTCAAATTATGATTGCTAAGTGAATATGAGTTGGCAGCGTGATATGGCCGCAAAGCAGGCAAATGAAATTATAGGTGACAGAATAGAACTATAGTTTCCAACTCATGAGAAATAAAATTTCATTCAATTTTGCTTTGGTAAATCTCCCATCTCAAGTATGGTATCCAGTTCTGGGCATTACACTTGAGGAAGGGTTCAGAAGACCTGAACAAGATTCAAAGAAAGACGTAAGGATGATTAGGGAGTTACAGGCTAAGTCCTATAAAGAGGATAAATTTAACTTTGAGAAGAGGAAGAGTGAGAGGGACTTGCAATAGGATTTTTTCTATACCTGTGACACAGAAGAAAGCCAAGATTCTGTTGTTTCATATTGCAAGATGCGAAACAATAGATTATAAAAAGCCAAATTCCAGTTGAATGCTAAGAACAGCTTAATGAAAAGAGCAGTTGGACAATGGAATATCCTGAAAGATAATGGACTTCTTGGTTGAAGCATAGCCTGAACAGTCATCTATCAGGCAGGGATGCTTTAATTTAGGTTCATTGCCTGCACACTCCCTTCCAATAATATAATTCCATGAAAAAAGCTCACATTTACTTTATTTATTTATCTATTTTTGAACTATCAGTACTGATAAGTGTGAAAAGCGCAGAATTATAACAGCAAATACTACCTAGTCTGAGTGTAAATATCAAACACAGTATTTGTACATTTGATGACCATATCTTGGTCTGGCCAACTAATTCAATAAACTAAAGTAATTCACCTTTTTTGTATGGTCAACACTGTCTCTACTGTGTGAAAAAATTAAGTCCAGTATTTCCAGTAAAACAATAGGCCACGTAATGTTCAGATCCTAAATCATCCAGAATCACCCTTCTATTGGATTGTAAAGATCCTCTTTATGTTCCTGATCTTGGACCGGCTGCTTTTCAGATGAGCAGAAAGCAATTTTTGGTTTGTGGATCAACAGCTAAGTAATGTGATTTGAAAATGTTTCCTCAGAACTAGGTACAACAGAATTCTATTGAATTGATTCCCTGTAATACCAAAGGATGCATTCTAACTTTATTTTATGGGGTGTCTGGAAAAGAATGTAAACTTTCTCCCTGTGACATTCACCACAGAATAATCCTTCAATGGGAAGAAAGTGAAGTAAATGCAAGGCCAAGGTTCAGGTCACTTTGTTAGATGCACAGCTAACAAACTGAGAAAGAGTGAAGTACTTCTGAAAAGGAATCAGCGGATGTGGAGGCACTGCTGGGATATTCTTGCTCTTTTCCTCAGAGTCCTTGGGAACATTGAGGAATGAAAATGCAAGAGGAAAGATATTGTGAGCGAAAGGAGGAGTTCCTACTGTTTTATTAAATATTTTGATCCCTATTACAAGTGGGAGTGGGAGGGAATAAGAAGGGACAATGATAAAATATGCATGCTAATGGAAACTCTGCCTCATTTTTCACTGTGTCATAACGTCACAGAACACAAGTTTCATCAACTTGACAAAAGTTTTTGCTTCTTTGGCTGTGACTAGCTTCCATTTATTCAGTGCCTGATTCCCTTCTGGCTCATAAGAGGTTTAACACGGCTTCTCAGCTATAAACAATCTCTAGTACTTTTCATTTGTCCCAAGCTTTTCAGTATTTCTGACAATGCAGTAGGTGGCGCCCTTCTCTTCCTAACTAAGACAGTGACATTTTGCATGTGAATTAGTGTGTGTAAGAGTGTCTGGCATGGATGCAAATTAGTGCAGGACCATGTGTAAGAGTGCCCAGTGTGGATACAGCTAACATGGTTTAATTTGCTCTTAATTGAAACAAGAATGAATGTTTTTCTGGTATGGTCATTCCACTTAAAGCCCATTCTTTCCCATTATGTCCTGAGTGGGAAATTCTAAATATAATGGTTTGTAAATCAAGGTCACACTGATTTTCAGGAAGAAGTTCCAGTAAGATACAATTTCCTAATTTATTTTAGAAAGCCAGTGAGAATTGCATTCAGACCAGAGATGGACAAAGCTCCTCATTGTAAGGACTCTCTTTCAGCTGGTGAGCACTTGTTTTTCCAGCAGAGACCCAAGTCCTACCTACAGTAATTCTCCTCTATCCTTTTCTTGTCCATGGACTAAATCAGAGACAGACCTTTTTCCTTCTGATTCAATTTTCACACAAGTACATAAATTGGCCCTGATTATTCTTATTTTTTTAAATAACTGCCTACTGTACCAGAGCTCAATGTCTCAAGACAAACCTGTCACAGTTAGCAGTGATGAAGAAAATAACAGAAGCTCAAATCTTAAGCTTGACAGATTTTTGCTATCAGCAAGCTGTAGGAGAAGTGCCACATTAAATAATGCTCAGATATGAATGGGCCGATACTGTTTTTCTCCGTTTTGCAAGGCTCAAAGAAGCTTACCAAAATATTTTCTCTCACTTTCTGCTTATTTTCCTTTTTCAAGAGTTGATGAATTCCTAACACCTGCTTCATTGCAATCAACAGGTGATGACCTTAAAAAACAAAGTAAAATCTTTACTTCCTCTATAACAGGGTTTCCCAATGTTGGCAACTTTTAAGACATGTGGTCTTCAACTCCCAGAATTCCCTAGCCAGCATAGGGAATGGCCAGCTGAAGAATTCTGGGAGTTGAAGTCCACATGTCTTAAAGTTGCCAAGGTTGGGAAATCCTGCTCTATAATAAGTTTCTGATCTTTGGAATCACCTTTCCCAGAATTTGGTCCTCAGGAAACTCATCTTTGATGATTACTCAAAACCAGAATGAACCATTCCTGACAACATAGTGGAGGTGGGTGGGTGGGGATAGCAATTTAGACCTGAGTGCAGAAAAGGGACAATCAGCTCTGTTGCACAAAGTCAAGGTTAAACTACTCATAATCAGATACAGTACTGTTTTGGTACATGCAACATGCATCAGGACAATAGGCTCCAAAGATGCACATTTTCAACAGACATAGTTTTCTGATGCCACTAAGCCAGAGGTGGGCAACTAAGTCTCCTTTATGACCAGTGAACTTCAACTCCCAGAATTCTTGACCCAGCCAGGATTTCAGGAAATTGAAGTCCTCAGCTCATAAAGGGGCCATAGTTGCCCATCCCTGCACTAAGCTGTCATAGATCTGAGCTTGATTTTCTTGCTGGAAAGATGGAGGATGAATTGGGCAGTTGGAGATACCTCGCACCTGTATATCTTCCTGTAGAATAAATCACACCAGTATATCCTGTTTGTTGCCACTTCCACATCCAAAGCAACCACATTCTTCAGCATGGGGATGATGCGAGAGTAATCCTTTTTCACCAGGTCAATCTTGCGTACTTCGTGGCGGTTTGTGAAAACAAGGTATGGGCTCTTTCCTGCCAAGGAATCCGCAAATCATAGCTTTATAAGAATTTAGGATATAGCATAGCTTTTAAAAAGCCAGCTTTGGAAAAATCTCAAAACTACTTTTAGAATAAAACGGATTGGCAGTAGCTGCAGTCCTGATCATCATTTCCTGGGCACACTGCTCTTAATGACTAGCAATTTATACCTTCTTTCTTCCTCGTTGGGAGAACACAAAAGAGTCACTCCCACAACTATGCACTGGAGAAGAAGAAAGTTGAGGATATTCAGTATATATATATATATATTTACATTATAAATGTAAATATATGAAAATGAGAAATATATCTTTTCCCTATAAATTACGTTTTTAATGGCTAGATCACTTTGGTTCAGATCAGATTAGAAGCATTCTCCTTTGGCGCTTCTCCAAAGAGAGAGCTTCTGAAATCCAGCTTTCACAATTGGCATGAAATATCTGCTATGCTTCTTAAAATACTGATTTGTAAAGAAAAAAAGAAGAAGTAGGTTCTTATTGTTTAGGAGATAGATTCTATTGGCAGAGGTATTTGCCCCTCATGATGGTACCCTGTCCAATATTAAACAGATAAAAGAAGAAAATACCCATAACCAAAATTTAAAGATAAAAGAAGCTAAGTCTGCCACTCCCAACCCTACTTGTTTCTTTCCCTGCTCTCTCCATTCTGGCATTTTGTGAACAGCAATAATATAAAAAAGCAGAATTGAAGGCATAATGGATGTTGTCTGCAGCACAGAAAAGTACCACAGTTTTGTTTTGCCTTGGTGATTTAAATGAGGAACAGGAACATGTGTGTTGTGGAAGGAGTGAAATCTTATGAATTTTTCTGGGTCTTGGAAAAAAACTTATGATATTCCGGACTGGGCACAGAAGGCACTATGTTATTATTAATCCAGTACTTCTTTGGATCACTGTATCAGAAAATTCTAGTTTTTGTGAAATTTTGTTAAAATTCTGTGATTTTTTTTCTTTTTAATCAATTAAAAAAAAAGGAAAAAAAGATAATAGCAAAAGGCAGTTTAAAAAACGATTATCAAAAAATGATGCTAGAAGATCTTTGTTCCACTCCAGGGAAATGAAGTGATGCTGCAAAGTTCCATCTTTTCCCCTCCTGTGCTTTTAACATCTATATGAAAACAGGGGAAGTCATCCAGAAGGTTGGACTCAAATGTCAAAATGCAGATGATATTCAGCCCAGGAAGCTGTGGAATTTTCGAGATGAAAGGGGATGAACCAGCCAAGGCTTAAACTTGATAGAGTTACTATAGGCAAGGAAAATGGACATTGATAAATTGTTGATGAATTGTGTTATTTTTCACAGATTCACACCAAATGAAATCGAGCATCTTCTTACCTATGGCTTTGCAGTTTTTAGACAGGGTGTCCATCTCATAACCATCATAACATTCACATTTATAGTCCCCCTTGTAGTTAATGCAAATCTGGCTACACGCATCTGGATTCTCACATTCATCTATATCTAGAAGGAGAGTTTAGAATAATGGGTCATTTGACATTAAGCCATCAGATCATAGGACATCTGCAAGTACATCAGTCTGCAATGACACGCTAGTGGCTTCTGTTTCTATGCAAATTACCTCCACACGTTTTCTTGTCCATAAGCTTGTATCCAGGAGGACATTCACATTCATAGCCAATCTTCAAGTCCTTGCAAATGTGGGAGCAACCCCCATTGTTCAGGGCACATTCATTCACATCTAGAAGAACGACATTATTTAGATTAAAACTGAATTCTGTGCATATAAGACTGACATTTTAAAGTGTCAAATGGTTTCAGATATTCCCAGAAACCACTAAAAGGTTTATTTAAATAGACATGAAAACCTTTATTTCTTCTACGAAGCAATGATCTGAACTTTCTTAAGACAACTTACTCATGCAATTTTGGTTTAATTTGTATCTGAACTCATTTCATGAAGTACTCATTTGTATTGTTTGCTTTCACTTCATAGACACAACAGCAGGAGAAAGATGTGTTAAGTAAAAATGAGCTAAGTAAAAATCATCCAGTAGATCCAGTAGATCCTAAATGGGCAAACAGAATAATTTGCAAAGAATGTTCTTCTAATGGATCAGGACTATATACAAAAGGTTGTACTATAAAATAAGCAAGCAATAAGAATCCAGAAATGTCAACTATTTCTGGCTCAACTTTTTCCAACTGGATGTCTTTCAGATATATTAAGTTTCATTTTACTAGAATTTAGAACCAGTATTGCCAACAGGAGGCAACTATAAGAACTCTATTCCTTCACATCTAGAAGTCATTACATTGGCAAAGGCTATTCTAGTGAGGGGTTAGTTATTTGTTTAAAGAATCTGTTTTTATATTTACTAATCCATAAGAGACACAAAAAGTAAAATTGCAAACATGTGATTAGATTAAAAAAAAATCAAAGCTTCAAAGCATAATACATCACCAGTCCAGGTAATGGTGGGAGGAAGTTTGTATTTTTCCAAAAATCCAGTGGAACTGTAAATGTACCATTATAAAAAAGAAAAAAAATCAAAAGGATGAATCTATCCTGGTTCTATTATCCCTAGATCTGACTATCTGAGACTTTCTTCCATCCTGCTCTTTGTTACTATGCTAAAGTTATAAATATAATAATGCTTCCTGAAAAGAAAAGAAAAATCAACCCACTAGAATCCACATGTCCATTCCTATCTATAGTTGACCAATACTAAGACCAAATGATCCCCCCTTGCCTGTAATAATCAAACACACACCTGGAAATTTGTATGAGCAGAGTCCCGTTCATTAATTCCCCAATGGTAGACTCTAAAATTGAAAATGTAGTCCAATTTACCCTGGCTACTGTAAATTGCCAAAGGGGTCGAAGGAAGTCATTTCAATTCTTGAAACAACCATTCACTTGTCTTTCCAATTAACCTATCCAAAGTGAAGGACAAAAATGTTTTTCTTTTATTGTGAGATTTGCTGTGCATTTAAATATCTAAGAAACTGGGTTATGAAGATTTGTTGGACTAGCCCAGATATGTAACTCAGGAGAAAAACAGATGATGCCGTTCCTTCGATTCTTTCATTTAATGGCAAAAGACGATGAGGAAAAAAAATTAACTGGTAGAATATGCTGCACTGGAAAAACGTCCACAACATTTTATAGCAAATTCCCCAATTCTGAGCAGAAAGCCACAATTCACAATGTTATTAGCAGCAGAAAGTTTATTGCTGAGTTAAAAACCTGGTGGTGCTTTTGAGCTACTGCTTACAATTCAGATTGATCCTGTCCATAACTCTTGTTTACACCATGCATCACAAGCCAATTATGCCAAATGAGACTCTAACTCTCGAGACCATCTTCCATTTTAATTGGTATGTATATCTGTTTTACATTTCCATGCCACTTCATGCCAATGGGTTCTAAGCAGCATACAGTAATAAGTAATCACATGGAAGATAAAGTCAACAGTAAAGAAGAATAACTTTCAGACCAATTTCCTGGCATCAGAAAGCCATGTCATTCTCTGTAGTCCAGAACGCCAAGTTTTCTAATTGTTTTACTACAACCCAGAGGGTGAATGGGCCATGCATTAAAAGTGTACTGTGCCTGTGAAAAGGCTGGTAGTGAGAGGCATATAGCTTCAGCAAATAATCTAGGTTCAGCAAATCACTCTATATTTTAAAGAAATGTGTATTTTATTGCCCCAATAGATGCAATATCTACCAGGAAACAGTCTGTGATTAGCATCTCTCCAGGTAGTTGTTTTGAGGTAAATAGTTTCATTTCATTGGAGCTTCAGTGGCTCAAAGAGATAAGAACACAGTACTGCAGTACTGCAGATCAGCAGTTTGGCTGATCAAATCCCACTAGCTCCAAGGTTGACTCAGCCTTCCATCCTTCTGAATAAAATGAGAACCCAGATTGTTGGGGGCAATATGCTGACACTGTAAACCGCTTAGAGAGGATTGCAAGCCCTGATAGGCGGTATATAAATACAGTGCTATTGCTATCCAGATCTAAAGGAAATTATTCTTTCTTCTTCCGACAGCTTTTGAGGTTTGTTTGCTTGTTTCTAAATGAAGCAAAGTATCTTATAATGTAATCCCATGCAAGTAAATCTTACTGAGGTCAGTGGGGATTATTCCAGATAACTATTAGGGATTATAGCTTTATTCTATTTTCAATGTTAAATGAAAATTGTTTTCCCACCTCTAAAGCTCTTTGTAGAAATAATAAAGTATGGCACTTAATGACAGATCCCTATTAGATCTGTAGTAGATGGTCATGAAGTCTGTATGTAATTAAAAGATTGTTACTTTGGTTTAGAATTTTTGGCAACTTTAGCATTGGCCTTTTCCAATTTAAAGACATAATTACAGTAGAAAGCATTAAAATTACATAGGAAAGAAGAAAATGTGAATTAAAGTTCTGATTGTGAAAATGGATGGAAAATTTCCTGGTTTAAACAGCATCTCACCCATAATCAAACATGCACATCAATATACTTTAAGAATGAAGAAAATATTATTGCACGTCTCACAAAATTACTGAATGTATTATTGAAGTGATGCATTGAAAGTACAGAGGGATCCCAGCATCTCAGTGAACCTTTTATCAGATTAAATGGGATAATTTAGATTGTATTGAATTTCATGAACAGATGAGAAAGCTAACTTGTTTATGCATTGATAAAAACATAAAAAGCAATCATATTTATGTGAGTCAGTAAAAGCAAATCTAATACCTATCGATTAATAACTTTTATTATGTGCAGCCAAACTACTTGGGTGACAGGTTTAGCCAAATTTTCCCTTGCTTTCTTTTGCTTTCTTTCTCAATTTATTGACTGATTTATTTAAACCTTCATAAGTAAGAATTCTGCAAAAGTTAGAAAAATAGCAATAGCAATAGCACTTAGATTTGTATACTGCTTCACAGTGCTTTTACAGCCCCCTCTAAGCGGTTTACAGAGTCAGCATATTTCCCCCAACAATCTGGGTCCTCATTTTACCCATCTCGGAAGGATGGAAGGCTCAGTCAACCTTGAGCCTGGTTATATTCAATCTCCCAAATTACAGGAAGCCAGCCGGCAGTCAGAAGAATTGGCCTGCAGTACTGCATTCTTACCACTGCGCCACCGGGGCTCTTAGCATATTTTTTTGTGGCATGTTAATCGGTCCTAATTAAAAATACTACCCAATTGTGGATTTTAAAATAAAAACATTAAACAATGTAACAGAAACATACAGTATATATTTCAGATTGAATACTCATCCTCTCCCCAGATGAACACCAAAGAATCTATGATTATATGAAAGTGTTCTCCTTGTGTTTTGGAATTACTAAAGGTAGAAGAAAGAAATGTCACTTTTATCTTACAAGTAATTTGGGACCTGATATTTGGATTAGTTTTAAAAATCTAACTGTAAGTAAGTTGACACAAATCCCAACTTCTTAAAAGACTAGTCATTTCAGCCTAGATGATTTGTCCTTTCCCTTGCTTAGAATGTCCCAAGCTGAGAATGTATTTCAGTGAATTATAATCATTTTACCTGAAGGGAGAGACAATACCTTCTTTCTTTTCCTCTTCTTATTAAAGTACTTATTTCCCATTAAAAGAATGGATGGGAAACAAATTATTCCAAAAATGGTATGTATTTCCTTTCTTTCAGGTTTATCTACTTATTTACTTTGTTTACTTATCTACTTTGTTTGACAGTATTTACAATCCATCCCCACAAAGCATTCGGGGCTTCTAACAGATTTCCCCAAAATATTACCAATATGTTTTTTTTTAATCCTGAAAAAGCTCTAAGTAGTAGACCCAATTATAATTGATAACTTCTACAACCTACCTCCCTTGGAGAATCAGCTATATCAGATCCATGGAGTAAATGGATTATCTAGATCCTTTTGTAGAGCACTAAGGAAATGCCTTCAAGCAAATATTCAGAAACTGTTACATAAACCAAATGTCAGTGTTCCAATGAAACTCCACATATCCATTCAGCACTCAGAGACAAAGTTCATCCAAGTAAGAATTTATTAGAGAAGTCATGTTGGCACATCTGGGAAAACCCGAATCTGAAAGTCCCGGGTTGTCCCTGCATAACTGAAAATTCAAAACCCATCCCCCTGCACCCATCAATCTGTCACATGGTCCAATCACCAGTCGTCCCAACTGGAGACATTCCTTCAACCACACCTATCCCAGGTGCAGGATGGCATAACCTTGACTCAGAAGAAGAATGTTGTTATGTCTAAAATCACTACTCACTAATTCCCAGGCTCTAACTGTGGTAGCCTCGAAGCTTCTAAGAAAGTAGCTATTTGGCTTCCATGGCTGACACCAAAAGGATAGAAGCATTCCTTAAACCCTGGGAAGAAAAACAGCATTAAGAAGAGGCATAGGCTTTCCTCTTCCTGATTCACTGAGGTATAGAAGAGAGGAGACAAAAAGCAGTGAGATTTGCAAGATTCTGTTACTATTTCAATAAAGTATAGTTCTACTCTTCCTGTGTAGTCACTCTTCTGATCTGGTCTATTTCATAGGGTTGGCATCATTTCAGTCAAACTTCAGACGTAGTCATGAGACAAAATGTAACATTATATGCTCAGAAGAAACAAAAAAATGTTGATCATGACCGGGAAGAAAGTCTTGATCCTATTAGTCTACTTGGTGGAGTTCAGTACCATCCACTGTGATATCCTTTCGAGCTACCTGGAAGAATTGGAAGTGCACTGAATTACAGTCATCTGCTGGAGTGGTTCCAGTTAGTCAGAATAGGGAAACACGAGACTTTCATAGATTGTTTCTCCTGTGATATTTTACATTGATTCAGGATGAGGTTTCATCAAAATGTTGATGACATCTTGTTATACATCAGGGGTGTCAAACTTGACTTCATTGAGGGCTGCATCAGGGTTTTATTTCACTTCGGGGGGGGGCGGGGGTGTGTGGCCAGGATGGGCACGGCCAGCTTGACGTCACTCATGTTGGGGGCACCTGTGGTGGCCC
>JANHJO010002199.1:433616-448632 GCA_032468235.1 Pseudoxyrhopus heterurus | reverse complement strand
GCTTAGAGAGGGTTGCAAGCCCTGATAGGCGGTATATAAATACAGTGCTATTGCTATATAAATACAGTGCTATTATCAAATGTGTGTTTTTATCAAATTTCACTCCAACACTGGAAAAAGTTAGTTTCCTTTAACATTTAAGACAACATTTCTGTGTTGTTGTTTTTCAGTAGCAAAATGGATATACTTGGCCATTGCCTTTTGCTTGGATGCTGTTTAGCTTCCCAGTCTATCTTGCAGAACTGTACTAGAATGTCGTGAGATCTCCCATCCAAGTATTGACCATGCATGCCTCTGCTTCGCTTCTAATTCCAACCAATATCAGCAGGGAGATCCTGCTCCCTGCTGATATTTCATTGGAAGTATTTCTGGTTTACTGCACAGGGATATGAAGGAAGCATTGGAATTCCACCTCTGTCTCAGGACCTCAGTCACAAAATTGCTTGAACAGCTGCCATTCCAAGTTCACACCATTTTCTTCTTTCTACAGAAAACAGGCCCACAATATTTACCTTTACATTTAAAGTAGAAATTCAATGTAGGGGATGGGAGGAGGATTCCAGATATGTTTGATACTATTACAGAAAAGACCTCGCTCCTAAAAGATGCCATATTTGCATCAGATGGAGAGACATGCACTTTAGACTTATGTATAGGGGTCCTAACATCCAAGAAGACTCACCGGGAACAAAACAGTTTTTAAAGCATCCAAGTTCTAAATCAGAAGGCCGCATTTGGCCTTTTAGTGGTTTGACAGGCATTGGGACAAAATGGTCATCCCATGCTTCAATAGCTTTCCCTTCTTTCAGATTAAAAACTAAAACTTAAACATAATTTTTGGAGAGGCCATGTCTATCTCCAGGTCATTAAGATTGGGCGTCTCTGTCTAAGATCATTTAAGACTTAAATTAATATATTCCATAGTGAATTTCACTCACAAACAAAATTAAAGCTTAGCATTTTAATACTAGGACTCTAGTCTTCCATGTCAAAAGTAGTTCAATTTTTGAAATGCTCTCAAAGGCAGCCCAACCACAGAGTTCAATGAAATAGTTTAATCTAGAGGTTGCCTTGAAATTGTGATGCAAAACCGAGATCACTCTCTTTCAAAGTACACTAAACTTGATAAAAAGAATTTGAGACCTTAGCCACTGGTTTTTCAGAACCAAGCTTCATCTAGATTTACTTTCAATTTATTCAAATTTATTCAGTCTAATCTATTTGAAGGAATATACGCTTCCAAAAGATGTTGAGATCTTTAACCATAACTGGCAAAGAACCGGGGATGATGAGAATTATAGTCCTACAACTTTTGAAAGCACATAGGTTATACATGCCTATACTAGGGTAAATGTCATAATTAGCCTAAAAAGTGTGCATGCAATGTGGGCATACAATAAAAAAGACATAAAATATAACCAAGGTACTGTATAATTTGATACATCTCTTCATTACTGAGGCTATGGAAATTATAAGAACTTATAAAATGCCACAAAATAACAGGCAATCAAACTCCAGCAGTATAAAAAGCTCCTGTGTCAAAATTCAAATGAATTAAATATATCCTCTTCAATTGAGAACAGAAGCAAAAGAACAGGCTTAGATCCTTTTAATGATCAAGAACGCATCACCACAGTATAAACCAAGGAATAATTTGTTATAGCTCTTCATTACTGATGCTATGTAAATTATAAGGACCTCTAAAATGCCACAAAATAAGAGGCAATAAAACTCCAGCAGTATAAACAGCTGCTGTGTTAAAATTCAGATGAATTAAATATATCCTCTTCAACTGAGAACAGAACCAAAAGAAGAGACTTAGATCTTTTTAATGATCAAGAACATATTAATCAGGGCCATTATATTCACATCGGCTAAAATGAACGTATTTCATCTTTCAGGAATGGGATTTTATACTTCTTATACAATAAAATAATGCATTGTATCAATTAATGACCCGGCATCAATAAAAAAGCATGTCAGAGGGAAAAAAATGTTGATAGTATTATTTAGTTCAAGCTTCTTTAATTATGTAATTAGGAATCTGGTTTTTTAGAGTAAGCCTCCAAATCACATATACTCAAATGACATGCTTCAATTTTATATTATTACTTGTAGTGTTTTTATTGACCCAGGAGCAGAGTGCCTATAGACAGAGACGTTGTATGGATAAATATAAAAATATGGGGGTTCGTTTATAGAAAATTCAGTAGGTTAAAAAAAGGACGATAGTCATATAAGTGTATAGAAATATATACACACACATAATGTAATGTTCCTTTTAGGTTTTTTTTTTGCGTTTTGTATTATTTTAAAAGCAAAAAACCACTAAAAGCAATAAAAATTATTAATATTTATTAACTTTATTAAAATTTATTAAAATAATTTTAATGAAGGAACTGCCCACACAGTTTTCTTTCATGGAACAGTATCATTTGCAGCTTTTCCATGAATGTTACTTTCCTCCTTAGGAACATCCTGGATCAACTTAAAATCCGATGATGGGAATTTCTACTAATGGTGTGTTTTTTTTATGGCCCTATCCATTTCTTTTGATGCCAAAGGCAGGTGGGTTTCCTGTTCCGGTGATGTTGATATACATAGCTAAGGCCACATGACTGCTTATTAATATAGATGCCTGCCTTGGATGGCCCTTAGAGGCTCTGTATAAATGATGCCTCCGAGGTGGGTAAAATGGGGACCCAGATTGTTGGGGGCAATATGCTGACTCTGTAAACCACTTAGAGAGGGTTGTAAAGCACCGTGAAGCGGTATATAAGTCTAAGTGCTATTGGTATACATGAGTGACTTCTGTGAGCAAGAGCAGAGGAATCATGGACCCCTTTCTCCATTCCTGAAGTGGGCCTATGTGTCAATTTTTCAACATGCATTTTAAAAGGACAGGTGATAAAAGAAATTGTCTATCTTGATTAAGCACACAAACGTTCTTTGTAATTCACAAGAACCCCCAAAAAGAATAAGTAGCATCAGTAGGAGACCCGAATACTGAGAATTTTCTGTTCTGTGATGCAATGAAATCTCTTTTTTGCAATCAGCCCAGGATTCATTACACTTAAGATTATGCAGAGCATCACCTGCAATATGCAAAACCTAAAATCCCAAGAATCTAAGATTCTAGGAACTAAGAATCAAATCTTAGTTCACGAGTCACAAAGACAAGGTAAGCAGAAGAACTAAAGAAGAATGATAATAAGCGGTTGATGCTCCTGTTCTGGTAGTGCTAAACATATGAGAATGGGAGAGGTTGTTAAACATGGAGGAAGAAATAAGAAGGTACTGTACCACAAACTTTTAGAGGCTCATCGGACCAGTCCCTGCAGTCCCTGTGTGAATCGCACACCTTGACTTCCTCTATGCATTCTCCACTTTTACACTGAAATTTGGTGGGACTCTCGCACGCCGCCTCTGTTATGTCAGGCAAGGAAGGAAAAGCAGCTGAAGTTAGATTAGGTACATGAAAATGAAGATGCATTATGAATGTAATTAGGAAAAAATGAGATATGGTTAAGCAGCGGGATATTTAGATGTGATGGATTAGAACAAAGCCTGCTAAAGACAAAAAGTATCTCTGATGAGGCCTCACTGCTGGAATATGCTAAACAGTACAGTATACTAGGATGAAGAATTGGTTTACTTCTTGGGAATGGAGGACTCTCTGGCATCTAAGCACTTTTTAACAGTGTTTTCTGCTACTCCCCATGCCAGCAGATCACACCTAGCATATCTACCATTAACGCAGCCAGCTTCATCACTGTTGTCAGGGCAATCGTGCACTTTGTTGCACTGTTTAGCTCCATGGATACAGGTTCCATCACCACACTGGAATTCATCAGGGCTGCAGGTCACCAAGGCTTAAAAACAAAAAGGAAAACAAAAAGCACCATCACCTGTTGCGTTCTTTTCACAGGGTTTCTAATTGTCAGTAATTCTAAAGTTCTGGGATATCCAACAGTCCTTCATTGAATTGTTACATGCTGCCCAGAGTCACTTTCCATGCAGTGGGCGCTCATATGAATTGAATAAATAAATTGGACTTTAGAATCATTTCTCAATTCAGCATGGCACAAAAGAGGTGGAAGAATATTGTCTGGTTTCATTTTCATGTGGTTTGTTCTTAATGATAAGCCAGCTATCATGGCTAAATATGGATTTAAATGCATGGTTTAACATTCATGGTTCAAAATATTGGGAATATTTTCTTAACAACTGTGAGTTTTCTGGATCCTAGTTCTTTTTTTCATCCCAAACTATTCTTTTGCTGAACAAGAATAATATTGTAATATCATTGCAGATGTTTAATTGCAGATGTTTTATACTTTATTGACATTAGTGAAAAGGCTATTAGCTAAAGCATCAGACTGAAACGTTAATATGTTGAAATATTATAGCATAATAAAATAATAACAAATTATTAAATTATTTCAGAACAAGAATAAAAAGAAAAAAATACATCCATTTATGAAGGAACACACCTGGAAGTACCGGTACATAATGGTAGGCTTCCAGAAATAATAACTGACTCTCAGCAATTAAGAAGCAATTAAAGCAGATGGCAAGGGAAGAGGTAAAAATTACATCTTGATGTTTAAACATTCTGATGCTTAAGTTCCATTTAACATTGTCTGAGCTTAAAAAGCTAAACAGGATTGCACTTGGCTAGTATATAGTTGAGACTTAACCAGAAAAATCACAGGAAGTCATCCTTAACTGGAAAGCAAAATGTTCTCTAGAAGAGTAATATCATTTCTGTATTATTGCTAAGAAAACGACACATCTGCCTTCTTTAAACTAGCAGCTTGACTCAAAAGTGATCTTAACTTTATTTAATCTCCGTCTCCAATTCCTGAACAATAAATGGCTATTGTTAGCCCACTTATATTGCCACTTTCTAACAATTTTTAGACCCGACCAAACCTTTTTCATAGCTGAGTGTCAATGTCGACAGCTGCAGAAACACAGCAAAAATGGCTCTCTGAAATCATGTATTTTCCCCTTGGAGTACAGCATCCTTATTTTAAATGACAGAAAATCACTGCCAAAGAGTAGCTCAAGCAATATGACACAGGCACTAATTCAGATGATCCCAGAAGATTGTGACAGAATCTCCTCAGCAATTTTACTGTCATGAGGAACAGAAATTATGGCTCTTCAACATTCTGGACACAAGAAGAAGAGACTACCATGTATCCAGCAAGTATAGAAGATATAATAAACATACTGAACTATAAATACAATTAATTAGACTGTAAATTACAAGCATTCAAAATCACCACAGTGAACCATGCTTTGGCAAACAGAATATTTACACAATGCTATATTCTTTTTGTGATTCCTAATCCGAATCCAAACCTCCCCAAAGAGTAAACATATAGAAGAAGTCTATTCACAGATCACTGGGCAAGTTAAAAGCACATCTGTAAAGAGTATCAAGGATTTTATTTTATGTAGCATGTCAACACCTCTGAGAAAGAACCTTCTGAATGTCTCCTATTGGGAACTTTTTTTAGGTTAGTAAAGTGCAACAAGAAGCACTAAACTAGACATTGTTCTGAATGGTAAATTCAGGAATTGCTCTTTTCTCCTTGGGTTTCAGGTAGAATACAACTGCCAAGTTATAGCTCACTTCAATTTAAATCATTTTAACTTAATTAAACTTCATGGGATTGAGCTCACTTAATGAAAAATAAGCAGTCTAGGTAATTAGAAAATAAAGCCTTGGAATTCATGGAACCAATCTTGGCTTCACTTATCCATGAGAATCTTCTAACATTATATTAGCAAACTATTTGCCTGGTTCATGGAAAGCCATTAATATCAGAGACAAGGCCTCTGCTTAATAACTAGGTACTGAAATGGAGTCAAAGTAGACAGTATTTGAACCATGCTAGAATATTAAATGTGAATACTGAAGATAAAGTTGGAAATACAATATACACACAGGATGAAAATATGGATGGATGGAAAAGGAAGAGCTTTGCTTATAACATCACAATAAGCTAAAGTCATGATCATGCGGTATAATTTACATCAGGGTGTCAAACTCACAATGACACATTGTCATCATGTGACATATCACAACTTTTTTCCTCTTCACTAAACCAGGGGTGGGCGTGGCCAGCGTGTGATGCATCCGGCCCCACGGGCTGTGAGTTTGACATCCCTGATCTATATAAAGGTAACAGTAATGATAAAGTCTCCTTTGAGTCAAGTTGGACTCCTAATGCCTTTATAGAACCTAACCTTTAAACTGCTTACTACATCAGTTTTATGGGTAGAACTCAACTTACAACCATTTGTTTAATGACCGTTCAAAGTTACAATGGCACTGAAAAAAGACAGACTTTTCAGACTTACAACTGTTGTAGCATCCTTATGGTCAAAACTTGGCCACTTAGCAACTGGCTTATAATTATGATGGTTGCAGTGTTCCGAGGTCATGTGGTCAAACTTCTGACAAACAAAGTCAACAGGGAAACCAGATTCACTTAACAACTATCTTACTAACTTAATAACTGCAGTGCTTCATTTAAAACAGGGGTCTCCAACCTTGGCAACTTTAAGACTTGTGGCTTTGCTGGCTGAGGAATTCTGGGAGTTGAAATCCACAAGTCTTAAAGTGGCTAAGGTTGGAGAGTCCTGGTTTAAAAACTGGCAGCAAAGATTGTAAAATAGGGTGAAACTTACTTAGCAAAACAGAAATTTTGGACTCAGTTGTGGACTATCTGTATACACACTTAGAGAAACATTTGGGACACTCTGGCCTAAGGTTTTCAAGGATGCCTGCAGAACAAATAGAAATAAAAAGGAAAGGACAAGTTCTAGAGATCAGCTGTGTTCATCGAACAAATCTGATCCACTGCAAGTTTTGTGCTGCCTTTGATAATATTTTGCTTCACTGACTCCATGGTAGTGATTATTCAGCAAACTTTATTTCTCAAAACACATGAACAGGTGAAGCATGCTTTATATCAGACTTGTTTTCATATTTCAATAATACAAAGGTATTCCTAAAAACACGTTACATTTATAGTGGGTTGCCTATCCTGAGTCTTGAATCTTTTTAGATCCTTGAGCAGGAGATACCAGGAATTGAAATTAGGACTATTTATCTGCCAATTATCTTAAAAGATTTAAATAGATATACACTACATAAATATAAAATATAAATATGCACACACACATGCATGCATAAATCAAGACATCAGCCGTTAGGTGTGCTTTTTTTCAACACATATTCTATTTATTTCTTTGTTCATCTGCTGCTCTCTGTTTTTTGTTCATTTGCCAAAGCATTTTTATTTGTTTTCAGCACTAAAATGGAGCCCTCATTCTAGTTTCTTCCCTCAAAAACAACTTATGACAACAGTTGGCAAATGTGGCCTTGAAACGGATTTTAAATTTAAGACACATTTCCTTTATAGATGAGATACTGCAGTGTGGGAGATGAGTACAAATAAAGGAAAGTTGATTATTTTAAGGTCTTTGCCAAAAAGAGATCATAATCACTAGGGATGCAAAAGATTGGAAAGCTTATTGCAGTAGATATACAAACAAACAATTGTGATCTAATGTAGATATAGCAGTTCAGGACCTGTCTGCTGGAATGAACTAGTCCCTGGGGGACCTAGCACTTTAATCTCCCTTCCCTCTTTACCACATGTCAATGTAATACCTTCTGCTTAGCTGAACCACAATTTCCCATGATGCCTGAACTTGAGAAACCTGGTTTGAATATTCCCTACAAAACAAAGTATTAGACTCAGAAACTGTGCTTTAATCTTTCTGATTCTATGAAGAGCTCAGTTTCCCAGAGAAATGTTACTGAAAATCATGCGATTAATTGAAATAAATCATGTGAGAGAAAAAACTTCCAAGCATATATAGCTAGTTCCTGGGCCTGTGTTGAAATTTACTCTGAGTGGGATTGGTACTAGAAGGCTGTCAAAATACCACACATCGGATAAGCCACTATCCTGTACAGGTAGTCCTTGACTTACGATCACAATTGAGCCCAAAATTTCTGCGGCTAAATGAAAATGTGTTAAGTGAATTTTGCCCCATTATATGAGCTTTCTTGCCACAGTTGTTAAGTGAATTTTGAGCAGTTGTTAAGTTAGTAACACAGCTGTTAAGTGAATCTGGTTTCTTCATTGACTTTGCTTGTCAGAAGGTTGCAATGGTCACATTTATTTGTTTGTTATTTAGAAAATTTAGATTTATAATATATTTATAATTTATAAATATAATTTATAAGTATATTTATAAATATAAATTTATATTTATAATAATATTTATAATATATTTATAAATAAATATAAATATTTATATTGCTGCCTACTTGCACATGGTGACTCAAGGTGGCTTACAAGGATGACCTCAAGCCACTGCAACCATCATAAATATGAGTTAATTGCCAAACATCTGAATTTTGATCACGTGGCCACAGGGATGCTACAACAGTCATAATTGTGAAAAACGGTTATAAATCAGTTTTTTCAGTGCCGTTGTAACTTTGAACGGTCACTAAATGAACTGTTGTAAGTCAAGGACCATTTGTATATCTATTACTTCTTCTGAAAATGGAATAAAAAATAAACATCCCCTCCCCAAATTCTTAGACTGTTCGCTTCTACCTCTAGATGTAAGCTCAAAGTTTTTAAAAAAGAGAGAAAAATAAGAAGGGAAGACTAGAATTAGGTGAGAATAGCCAAAGTAATCCATAAAGGGATCAAACAAACAAACAAACAAGCCAAACAAAGAATAGTAATTCAGAAGGTAAATTTTAAATTAGTGAACAGGAATTTCCTTCTGTATCTGTCAATGTATTTGCCTGATTTATATGATTTTTTTTATTAATTCTCAATAATTTTGTAAATAAATTGCACAAGGCTTTCTTGGCAAATTAAAAAGACTCAGTCCGCAAGCAAAAATTGTCAACCAGGCAGCTGTTTTTCAGCCACCCTGCTCATGCATAGTTTTGTATAAATATTTCATTTCCATGTTGCATTTATAAATATTTCAGTGAAACATTTTCTCAATTTCTGTCTGTCTGTCTCTTAAGCCTTGGGTGAATGACTAGCTTAAACTACTTAACACCTAAAAAATGGATGAAACATTGTGTGAAGAGAAATGCAATATTCAATAGCTCAGGGTCCATAATGACTTGAATATTTACAAAAGAGGACCTTCAATTTTGGGCACCCAAAGCTATTCAAGCTGCAGGTACAAGCATTTTTCATTACAATTTAAAATGATGCACAGACACGAATACAAACTAGACATACCTTTTTATAGAAAACATGAATTAGAATCAACTAGCAAGTCAAACGGACCTGTTATTAATTACTCAGTTCTAGATACAATATAGAATCAATATACAATAGTAGTAACTAGCACGTGCTTAATTTAAACCAAAAATCTGGACATCAATATTCTATTTAGGATTCATTTTGTTTTTAAAGAACAATTTTGATTGTCAGACACTTCAACTATAATCTTGTTGATAATCTGGACAATTTGGAACAAAGACATAACCAACCAGATATGACATTTCAGAGGTTGAGTTATAACTTCTTGCAAAATAAAAGATGCATACAAATTCTGTAGGGACCCCACACAGAATTGAAATACAAAGGCCATCACATCAGGATCAAATGCAATGGATGGATCCCTTCCCCAAATATAGTTCAAAATTTTGGACACTTACAACAATCTTGTTCATCTGACTTGTCTTTGCAGTCCTCATCTCCATCACATTTCCAATTCAAATGGATACATTCCCCATTGCCACACTGGAACTCATGTGCTGCACAGGTGCTCATGATTTGGGGTTTGAGTTTGTACCCACACCTCTCCATGGACTCATCTGAGAGGTCCTCACAATCAGGCTGTTTGTCACAGACCCAAATCTGTGGGATGCACAGGCTATTGTTGCACTGGAACTCATTCGGGTTGCAAGTGAAAGGGGGACACTTCCTCTCGTCACTCCCATCGCCACAATCATCGTCACCGTCACAGACAAAGATTGTGGCTATGCAGGTCTTGTTGCTGCACTGGAATTCACTTGAAGAACAGACTTTGGGAGGAAAAAACAGATAAGGGTTAGCACAAGCTTATTATTTTATTTCATATTTTAAACCTTCAAAAAATCATCCTGCTCTTAACTATCTTCTCCCTACAACACTGGAAAAACATGTGCAATGTTTTGCACATTCAAATTTTTTAATACTGTTCCAGCCTGATGCTTCTATTTGTTACGCATTGAAAAAAAAAAGCAATCAAAACCACTCTTGCTTTTTACTCCATCAATGTAACCACCTATTCATGTTTTAGGATAATGATAAGATTATGCAATGCTTCTCCCTCTGTCCTTCATCTCTGTTCCGGTTTCATAACAACTTGAACGATCTTTTCCTGCATAGCTTGTCAACTTTTCTAAGGGTAAATGTTACATGGAAAATACGGATACTTAATTTTACTTAATTCATAAACGAATAAGAGCTTATTTAAAAAAAAAACCTATTGACCAAATGGAAGTCCTACATTTTGTTCCTCGTGCTGCCAATGGTAAGCTACCGGTAGTAAACAGAACATGAGGTAAAAAGCACAGTCATATCCATGCTTTCCCCCCACTGCTATTCAGAGATGTACAATCTCTGGCATTGCATTAAAGAAAGGAAGTCCTCAAGTTTCAACCACAATAAAGCCTGGAATTTCGGTTATGTAGAGCTTGTAAGTTTAGGTATCATAGGATTAGATTCAATCATTTTTGTGACAGACTTAAAATGTGTCACCACGTTTGGTCGTTAAGTGAATCCATTCTTCTAAATGGGCTTTTTTTTGCCAGAATGTGACAAAAACTGCTGGAAACTCTAAAAAAATGTCAGACATCATGGCCACATGATTGTTGGATGCTGCCACCAGTAGTAAATGCAAGCTGGTTGCCAAGTGCCTGGAATATGAAAATATGGTCCAGTGGGGAGGGGTACCAGCAGTTACAACGTCAAGGACAGGTCGTAAGTAGTTATTTTTAAGTCCATTATAATTTTGAACAATCGTTAAACAACTGGTCTGTACCTGAAGCCATATTTAGTAACAACCATCTCTAATTAGACTAACAGATCGTTCTGCCCAATTTTTTTTACACTGTGTATAGATTTATCCATCCTCCCTCCTTCCTTGTTTCCCGTTTTATAAAAGCTGAAGAGACCCAGATGTGAATCTTTTATTGATAAAGGGGCTTTCCCAAATTTTCCCCTTTATACAGCCTTAAATATGTGAGACCAGAATCATACGCCTTCTTCCAAGTTAGCT
Source organism: Pseudoxyrhopus heterurus (assembly GCA_032468235.1). Taxonomy (NCBI): domain Eukaryota; kingdom Metazoa; phylum Chordata; class Lepidosauria; order Squamata; genus Pseudoxyrhopus; species Pseudoxyrhopus heterurus. The sequence goes on along the minus strand of JANHJO010002199.1, from coordinate 437,298 downwards.
TCCCATAATATTATTAAGAAGTTGAATCATGCTGATTGGTTTGCATTTATGTTACTATTTCTTGCACATTATTTGCCAAGTCTAGTTTTCCAGGAAAGACAGAAAAGAGCTAAGGTTCATTTGCTATCTAAACTTTCAGAGAGTTCTACAGTATCAAACTCTCACTTCCATATTACAAAGCTGGCATAAGTATGCCAAAGTTGGTACCGGTATAAAAAAGCATAGGGAACAATAAAAATTCCTTCCTAATCCTTGCCAAGGACAAATTTAATTCACTACCCATCATTCGTAAACATTTATCAAGGCATAACAAATTCATCTATTTCTTTCATTTGGTTTAATAGTTAAAACACTGGTCTAGAAACTGCTGCTGAGTTCTATGGAAGTTTTTCTTAGAAGACTGATCCATTCTTGAAATAGCATAAACCTAATTTTAGAATTCATAGTAACTTACCCTGAGTACTTCTGTTTAAGAGTCTCTAAGAAGTACAATCTTTGTAAAAAAAAAAAGCCAAGAATCCAAATGAAGGTACTACAGGGTTAAGCTATTGATTCCTTTTCTCTACTTCCTATATTTAACTCATCCCCCAAAGTACTTCTTTATTCTAACCTGAATAGTGCAACTGTTTCTGAAATCTGTCATTCAACATAACTGTCCTTGACAGTCACTATCAATTCAGAGCCTCTACAGCATTAATGTCAAGTAAATATCATTTTACCTCTGTAGGTTTATTATATATTTGCTTATTCAAAAATGCTGTGCCAAAATCTGCCTTACAATTCCTAAAAAACATTTAGTTCTTTAGAAAGTCTCTCTCTCTCTCTCTCTCTCTTTTTGAGATTATTTTGGTCTTGTAGTAATATAATACCGTAGCACTTTCTAAGTGTATGAGTGCCATACTCTGTCCACAAAGGCTACATCAGAACCATCTTCTACTTCAGCAGCAAATATCATTTCATTAAATGGAATAAGAGCCGATTCCAAAAAAATGTAGAACTGTTCTGCTTGACATTTCTATTTGCAGGCTTAATGCCAGTTCTCATAGCTTGAGTGAGAGACCTCTTGGGATTCTTTGCTGTCACTTTTTGTTTTAACCCTACTAAGTAACATTTTCATCATCAGAAGCTGACCATTCCTAGAGTTGTGTGTGGCAGGGCTCAATAAAAGCGAAAGCTATGTGGAATGCTCTATATGGGATTTTTCACTTGCTTGAGATAGGTAGCTATAGAAATTGAACAAACAAACCAACCAATTGCATGAATAAATAAATAAATGAATGGATAAAGAGGATTTCACTTGCTAAGATGATCTGAAGAAAAGACTCCACTAAGAAAAATCTTCCTTTGATGATATTGATTCTTGCAATGTATACTGTATAGTCAAGGTTGTGTCTATGAATCATTAGGAAACTCCCAGGGACCATTTTGATCCAGCTATCCTGTGCACTGATCACAATGGTGTCTTGGGAAACATAGCTTGTTCAACTGGAAGTTCAAGAGGTAGACACTGAAATGAGCTGAAAGCTGCATGCCTTATCCTTTGGGGAAAGGGGGATGAATAATCCTGAACATTCATTCATGCTAATTCACTGAAACAAATATAAATGTAATGCTATGCTGGCAATTGTTTAACATTAAAATTGCCCTAAAAATGGCCAGATGGTCTCAAAGTTCTTACAAACATGCAAGAAATCAAATGTCATATGAAACTGGGGGAGTCCTAGAATTATATCATGTAAAGCAGTCACAGAACAGAACTGTACAATCCAGAGGACTGTTGCATCTAAAGTCTGATGAGGAACTATATGGCCAGATGGCCGAGGGCTACAAAAAAGGCTGTTGCAGTTAGAGACTTGGCAGGGTGTGGAGTAGTATTTTGCTGAGAACTTCTCTGCCCTCAGTTTGGCTTTTGTAAGTGGCAATTTCATTCTCCTCCAAATGTTAAGTAGGTTGCAGAATTTCAGAGCGTGTTCTGAACTTCCTTAAGAAGGCTGCACAGGGCAAATACTAAGTGAAGTATGCAGGGATTTGGCTTCTGAATGGCATCGATAAGCTCTTTTGCAATAAATTAAAAATTCCTCTGGAAGTCACTATGTAACATTTACAAGTAATTAGGCCGTTCTGAGTGGATTTCACACTTCCTCCCATCTCTGCTTGCCACATTTAGAGTTAAACTATTTGTAGCAGTTCACATGAAAACTTCTAGGCATTTTAGCTGCAACTTTCCCACAAAATAAACTTAAATATATGCAATTTCTTTTTTTATTAAAGGGGAAGAATAAACTTTGAAACTACTGAAACCAATTGTTTTACAGTAACCCCAAATGAAAAGGAAAATAATCCTGAGAATGACATTTGAATCATTTTAAAAGCCAACAGTTACATTCTCATTATTCCTTGTGCCCATATGCCATAATAAACAATATACCGTAGCTTGCAAAAAGGTGAAAGGAATCAGAATGGAAGGAGATGATTCCAAGAAATTCTACTTATTATTATGTAGAGATCAAAACCTGAATCTCTAGAGCTGCAATCTGTTATAATCTTTATCTGGTAGTCAGAGATCTCCAAAATGTATTTGCAAAATTGTAATTTGGAATGTGACAGAAATAGAAAAGTACTAAATCCATGAACTGGGGAATAATTGTGTCAATAATATTTTCAATGTTGAAGTATAATGTTGTTGAGGTACTGTTGAAGCACAGTGTTATCTAATTTCATGCAATCTATCTTTGACAGCATTCCTTTTGATTGTGACTAAGTAGCTAAGTAAGTGTGTGCAGACTCTTCTAAAGTATTGTTCTAGTTTTACCATATATGAAATTGAAGATTAAAAGTCAGAGTATGCCAGTGTGAATGCCCACTCATAGGAAGACATATAAATGACAACACAATAAAGGGGTCAGGATTTGAATTATCATGTCAACCATGTATAGGATTCGCACCATGGCATCTTCTGGGACTCTCTGTATAAATGGGGCATAGTATCCTCCCCTCAGTGTGACTGCAGGATCCCATGTCAAACTGTAGATCACATCATGACCGGTTGTAAGCAGCCCAGTATCTGGTTGTTGTTTTTTAATGTAAATGATGCTGCGCTTCAGATGGCCTAGCCATCGGTATTTGAACATAGGTCTTTTTAACATTTATATTTTATAGTGTTTTACTAATCTAAGTGACTTGTCAACATATACTGCTAGTCCATGTATGATATGCCACACACTAAATAAATAAATAAATTGGCAGAAAGTGACTGAAGTATAGGAGTATTATTTATTTAATTACACTTATTATGGCTGTACAATCCAAAAGATAAGGCAGGGGGATTCCATAGCCTTGTCCCTATATTTATTTTGATATAAATAATTCTCCCTGCTCCCTTTTACAGCCAAATCGGAAATAGAGATTATATTAAATTGCTTGCTTTTGAACACAGACTAGAAATTTATTTCTCTTAGCTGCTTCAAAGAATTTTACTCGCAGTATTTTTAGAATCTTATTTAACCCAAATCTTACAAATTTCAGATTGAATGAATGGACTGATCTGAACAGATTTGTATCAGACTATTCCTGATCTTGACCTTTCCAGATGTGTTGGATTACAACTCCATCATTCTCAACCAACTGTGGTACTTGTGAATAATTGTTTTGTAGTCAAACACTTCTGGAGAATAAAATATTG
>JANHJO010002199.1:401377-413034 GCA_032468235.1 Pseudoxyrhopus heterurus | reverse complement strand
ATTTTACCCAGGTTTCCTGGGTAAAATTAGGACCTTGGCTTATACTCGGGTCAGCTTATACTCGAGTATATACAGTACATAGCCAACTTAAAATTATTTGGTGAAGGAGGAGTTGCAATCATTTTCAACTAATAAAAATCCCAACCACAGAAGAAAGGAATAATAATAATAATAATTCAAATTACAAGCACAAAAAAGATACTGTACCTGGTTTCACACAGTACATTCAAAACACAGACACATATTTAAAAAACCTAATTTGATGTTGCACTGCATTAATAATATATCATTTCCACATTGCAAGTAGCATAGTTTACTTCATCACTTAAATTATGCATTAGTTTAATCTCTAAATGATAAGAGAGGAATAATTTCAGAGAAGAATCATTAAGGAGTAAACTAATCTAGAAAACATATACCTGTACTCTAGAAAGAATGCTGTATAGCTTAGAGAGGAAAGAGAAGAGAGTGTTCCTCAAATACTCAAGACTTTAAATTTTAGAGACAAAAAAGCAGAATTAGTAGCAGCAGATTTTGGTTGAGTATTGAGATACCTGCCTTAGCAGTAAGAACAGCAGTTATTCAGATGGTGGCCATCTGTTAGGGTATTCTACTTTTGATTTTTGCAGTAAAGGGCAATTAGCCTATTGAACTTATAAATCCTCCAATTTTATGATTCTGTACTACATGTTGAGTTACTGGAAGCAATCCTTCTCAATATTCGTTTTACAGTATTTATAGCTTACCCCAATCTAAGTCTGGGTGGGGTATATCAAACTCAGAACAAAATCAGGACATTAAAATCTAATTCATGTGAGCAATGAAACACTACACAGGTTTTAAGGGTTCATTTCACAAAGACTTTCACGTTTCAAAGAGAAATCCTCTCAAATGCAGCCTGCCCTCTTCAGATGTTTTGCTTTCATCTTTGACATAAAAATGATCTGCAGGCAGGGATCTCCAACCTTGGCAACTTTAAGACCTGTAGAAAGCAAAGCTGGCTGAGGAATTCTGGGAGTTGAAGTCCACAGGTCTTAAAGTTGCCAAGGATGGAACCCCTGATCTGGATGTCACACACAACAGAACCGAGAATTTGAATCAACTCATCAAAAGGGAAGAGAAGCTGATGAAATGGACTTAAAAGGCATTATTTGGGTTTTCAGAACAAGAATGGGCACCAGCTTGTTCCTGAACTATCCCAGCGGTTCACCAGGCATAAAGCCAGTATTCTCAGTAATACTTTGCATGTGAAATATTTCATTCACAGCTGAACGAACACAAACCACGCATAAGCCTGGTGAATGAACATTCGGAAAGTTGTAATTAGAAATAGAGTATGTGATTTCAATTATGCTGTGATACACAGATGCTTCTCTTGTGTAGAAAAGATCTCATTCATGAAACTGTCTAATAAGTACTTCAACAAATGCTTCATAGGGACGTCTGAAGAAGATTGCACAGATAGCGCTTGTGCGTTTTTTTCTTTTCCAACTAATGACTTTCTATGAATATGAAACAGCAGTTTATCTCTCCATCCCCTTGGCCTGACTGAAGAGATCAGTGACTGTGCTTATACACTTGGCAACTATAGGCTGCACATCTAAATTATCCTCTTAGGAAATGAATTCCTACCTTTTAGAGAAGAAGTACAGAATGTGGGATTAGATGTTCTTTTCCATTAAGTCCACCCTTTTTAATGATGAGCATATTGTTCAGATAATTATGAAAGTGAAAGGCTCTCAAGAAATGTTAATGCCATTATGTAAATGATAATTTAACTTTAGGTAAATAGCCTCAAGAGATAAAGATAAAAACTATTAGGAAGTACATTTTTTTTAAAAACCCATGACCAAACTTTTGAATACTTATGACTTGCAGACAGGACAAAGTCTGTTTCCACCAATAAACCTGCTGGCATGTCACACACTTACGTGGATTAAAACTTCCATAATGCCACGTGCCCCTTCATGAACCATATGTTCAAGGAAACATCCTTCCATCTCCAATCTCTTATTATTTAGGAAGAAGAAGGAGAAGGAGGAGGAGGAGGAGGAGGAGGACATGATTAAGTCTAGATTTGTCTTTTCTAGATTTCAAGGTGTCTTCAAACCATTATCAGATATTGATACCAAGAGGAATATTCCCACTTTTCTCTATTTATCAGATGCCTGCAAAGTAAAGGTGCCTGCCATCTTATTTAAATAATGCAAAGCTGTGGAATAGTAAACAAAGAATAGTTAAATACAATGTCTCAGTTTATGCATCTTAAAATTCATTAATGTGAAACTACAAATGATAAACACACACACACACACACATACTACAATTTTCTTAAGAGCTGTGGTGGCACAGTAGTTAGAATGCAGTGCTGCAGACTAGCTCACTCCAGGAGTTCGATTCTGAGCAGCTCAAGGTTGCTATTTCAGAAAATTGTAGATTCTTAAAAAGAAAATAGCACTGGGTATTTCCTTTACTGTTTATTTCTGTACTTTCCAACTTTTGTTCAGACCCATAAAATTCATACAATTAAGCTCAGTTGACAGTCAAAGGGAATCATCCCAAAACATCTTTTTAAAAAGCCCCACAGTGTGAGAAAAGTTTATTCTAAATGTTCTGGAAAAGTTAGAGGTATTTTGAGGTGATTATTAAGTCCAAGTAGATACCATAGTGAGGTCTGTGTAAGTTATGTATTCCGGAATGTGATTGAGAGGAGTGCACATGATCAAAGATAGAATCACATTGGGAAGGACAGAGGAACCACTAACTCAGCTAATTGACTTAGAGTGATGGTCTGAGAATAGAAACAAATTCCCTAGTAATAAAATATTTAAGGAACACAAAAAAATGTTATAATATAGTAACTGATGTGGTAATTATAGGAATTCTGCTGAGTGGAGCTCCCTCCAGACTAAAGGAAGCCTCACATTGCATCTATGCTAATATTTGCTCACTCCCATGCTATAGATTCCTTATTTATCATATTCATGTTATCTTTTAAGTGCATACAGAATGTTCCTCACTTCATTGTTATGATAAGCTTATGAGATAAGCTAAAGTGAAAGTTCATTATTGGCCAAGATAACTAATGAGAAGGAAGAAGTATGGTATAAAATAAATCTTCTAATACTTTTACTTTCTTTGCTACTGGGGATTGACAATCACAAATGCTACTTGTTGTTTTGAGTACTTTTTTATATATTAACCATAAAAACATATGTTTTTAACAAAATATAGTTTTTTCAACGAATATATGTATTGTCTTCCATTGATATAATGCCTGAATCTGTCCCAGCATTGAAGCAGTTGATATTTTTCATTACCTGCATGAAAATATTCCAATTTCCTTTTCCTGATGGTATTCACAATCTATTGTCTTTCTCATATCGTGTAAGCTTGGCCCAGGATATTTTAATTAATCTTCTGTAAATCCTCATTTCAAAGGCTTCTATTCTCCAATAATAGTTTACAGCTGAGAAAAGATCGCAAACTAATCTTCTTGGTCCAAGTCCAAATAGATATAATATACTACACTGGTCTAATATTTGAATTCTCGTTAGCATTAACATTTAAGAGTTTGCCAACTCTTAAATACACAAGATTATAAAAATACATTGCTTTCATTTATGTGAATAAACAGCAGTTGTGCTACCCTGTCCTATTAATTCATGTACTGCATCTTGCTGTGAACCTTTCAAATATGACAATCAACCTTGCTGGATTGGATCCAAAGGTTCTTTCCATTGATGGATGAATTCTTTCCATTAGGGAAGTTTGTCAGAGCAAGTTAATCTTAGGGTCACCTCCACTAAATTTTTTTGGATTTTACTGATTGGAGAAGTACAATAGAGTAGACATAAGATAAATAGCTGACATTATTGTCCAACCTTTTATACAGAACTGAAATGGATAAAATGTACACCAGTTATCAAGCTTCAGCAAGCATTAACATTTATAAAGAAGAGACATCTATTTGAGTTTTCTGTTACTTTTGTTTGCAATGCTTTTCTTATATAAAGGCAAGGTTTCCATTGTCTAGTTGTGCCTGACTCTGTGGTCATGTGGCCAGTCTGACTATATGCTGAGGCATACAGAATGCTGCTATCAAAGTGGTACCTATTTATCTATTCACATTTGCATGCTTTCAAACTGTGAGATGGGCAGGAGCTGGAGCAAGTAATGGGAGCTCATCCTGTCACACAGCACTTGGGTCTTGAACCTGGGCTATCAGCTTTCCAACTGACAAGCTCAGGGTCTTTAACCACTGAGTCATCACACACACCTTTCTTATACAATACATGGTATAAAACAATTTTCCTGTGAACAGAAAATATTTGTATACATCTTTAGACTCAATTGTTTTGATATGTACTACCGTAAGAAATTCTGCTCATGGCGACAGAGATAATTACAAAAATTAGAACTGGACAGATGATTCTGGAACATAATTATGTATACTAGTTAAGAACAGATATACAAATTGAATTATAAACCCAGTACCCAGTACACAGCTGTCAATCCATTCATAACTATTATGAAATATTATACATTCAGGGCTATCTAAACATGCGAGAATAGCTAGTACCTGTGAAATCCATCATAAATATTCATGGAATTAATTACCCAACTTTCCATTGCTGCAATCGTTTTGACATTCATCAAGGACACAGCTGCTTCAGAGTGTCTCTATAATTAATATATACTTAGCCACTATAAAATATAAGAATTAATTATGCCCTTTAAAGAATTCAAGGAGCACTTCTTATTAAGTCCTTCTTTTGATCAAAAGAGAAAAAAGCTTTATTCCAATGGTATAACTTGTCTTAGCTTTGAACTTTTTCTATTTCTATAATAATGGTCTGGTTATGGAAAGAAATGTTACTTACAGCCTTTGAGGATGACAGTATAAGGATCTCTTCTGCTATATAGTACAGGGTAGCATATATCCTAAAGCTAAACCAGACTGGACAGCCACTTGTCTGCAATGGTATAGGGCAATGGTGTCGAACCTTTTTAGGTCCGAGTGCCAAAATTGTGTGCGCGCAAGTGCGCTCGTGCTCCTGCATGCACCCCACCCACAATGCAATGTGGGCCTCCCTCTGCCCATGTGCATGCACCTGTTTTTAGCTCAAAAAACGCACGAAAAGCAGCTGTTTTTCGTGGGTTGAGCTAAAAACAGGCGGGGGGCGCACATGTGTGTGGGGGTGGCAGCCTCCCATGCCCCCATATACATGCGTGTGCCCCCTGACCGTTTTTAGCTCAAAAAACATGGGAAAAGCACCTGTTTTCACGCATTTTTAAGCTAAAAATGGACGGGGTCGTGCGCATGCGCATGTGGGTGCAGGGGGGTCGCATGCCCCCGTGCCCTTCCACATGCATGCACGTCCCCGTCCGTTTTTAGCTCAGAAAAATGTGCGAAAAACAGCTGCTTTTTGCACGTTTTTTGAGCTAAAAACAGGCAAGGGGCACGCGCATGGGTGGGGGGGCGAGGCTGGGCGATGGCCGGCATGCCGGCCGATATGGCTCCACGTGCCATTGTGGGCACACATGCCATAGGTTCGACACCAGGGGTATAGGGTCTCCTGCTTGAGGAGGGGTTGGACTAGAAGACCTGCAAGGGCCCTTCCAACTCTATTATTCTATATTCTGTAAGAATTAAATTGGTTTCTTTATTGTATCTCCTAGCACTTATTTGCACCTAGGAAAACTTACTCATTGAGATCAGATTTAAAAAAAAACTGTTAAACCTTCTCAGTACTTTTATCCCTCCAAGTTTATGGGAGAGAATTCTTGGTTTTGTCTTCTTGATGTTCACTACTGAGACATCCAATCTCTTTTTATCCAACTTCAGTGATAGCATAAGGAAAATTGATTTTTCTTCATGCATACATAAATCTATTGCAAGTGTGTGCAGCATAATGATTCTCATATAAAAGAACTGGTTGTTATATCCTGATGGGAATTGTTTCAAATGGGCTCTGTCTTCTTCAAACTGATGCCCTCCAGGTACATTGGGTTACAAATCACAGAAAATCCTATCCGACATGACTGATATTACAGGAATTGCAGTTTTATATACAATATTGATATTAGCCCTTCAAGGCAGTCCAGACAAAAAAAACACTACTAGAAGTATCATCACTTTAAAGTAAGGGGACATTAAACAGAATCTAAACCCCCTCCTCTCTTTTCAGTCTATGGAAAACTACTGAGGGGCCCTTCTGAAATGCTTCTCAAGCTTTTCCCCCCATCTGCAGACAGAGCTCTCTCTTTTCAGACTGTTGCCTAGACTGCAGTCCTTTCTTCTGCCTCCCAAGGTCATTTGCACATGCCATCACAATAGCTGAACAGTTGCTGGACGGACTATGTTTTATTGAGGTACATGCTGGAAAATGACTGCTAATTACTCTTTCAAAGGTCTTGTTTAAAAAAGCGGAATATAGGAAAAGGCGACACAATGAATTATGTCAGGAAAACCGAAACATGTTTTCCTTGAATATTTTCAATTTTCCTTGAATCCTTGGAAAGTTTAAAGGGTTAAACTAAGGGAGATATGCGTAGCTGTTTGCATCTTTCCCTAGTTTCCAAAAATTCAGCTGAGAGACCTGAACAGGAATTGCACTCACATTCGTTTAAGTGTAAATAGAGCTACGGTTGTCACCCAGAATATTTTGTATTTAAATCCTGGCTTAAGTACTAAACTTTTGAACATAAGTTTTTTCCATTCAAAACAAATGTAAGTGTAATTTTCATTTACATTTTTGCTTTGATACGTGGAGAATAATAATAATAATAAAAAGATAAGGGTGAACCATGTGTTTTTCCTGTTTCCATCCATTCACATGTTCAAACAAATGGCCCAAAAGGATCACATTAACACCAACTCATTTCAGTGTGGAAAGGAATAGAACATTGTTATACCATTATATTATGGTGTAGATATTAATTACACATTATCAAGACTGCAAACTTTCTTTTATGTTATATATAGATAAATATGGAATGCACTAGCATCATTTCAAATCATTATTTGTTACTCTACACAAAATTCTATTACATGTTCACCTATGTTTTTAGTACTGTATCTGCTAATATGTATTCAAAATTATATTTAAATTGTATAATTATGCTAAATATATACCATTAAGGTGAACTTTATAAGTAGTATTTTAAGTCATCAAATATCAATAAAGAAATGTGACCAGTGAAGGAAGTACAGTTATGGATGTATTCAGGTTATTAAAAATAGCTATTTCAACTGGTGACGTCCTTGCCCTGCTATTTAGGTTGCAATTTTTCTAGGGAGCTGGCCCTGGTCCTGAAATGCTGCTTATCATTCTGCTATGATCAGGTATGCAGCTGACAACTAGCTTTAATAACAACTGCAGCAAAGGCTAACAATTAGCCTAGCTTGGCTGATCTCAGAAAAGCTAAGCAGGATCTAATCTGGTTAGTACTCATATGAGAGAGTCATCAGTAATCCAAAGGCAGTAGAATAGAGTGGGAAATTGAAAAAAAAAATATTCTGGAAGATGACAATAACAAATGATTTCCTAAAGTAAAAATAGACATGTGACTATGAATTGCGCTCAATTTGATGAACTCTTCAATTCCCACCCCCTTAATAACGAGTCCATGGATACAAAATGTCCTAGCTGCATAATAACATCAGGTATCACTCGTAAAAACAGCATCTGAGCATGCTTAAGTATCTAAAATACCATATGTGAAGTCATCCTATTATCTCCTCTACTGCTTCCCCCAGCTACAACCAATCTTCAGAAACAAAGCCTCAAAGTCCTATTTATTCTCCCTCTTCTATACACTTTGCAACTTCTTTGCCTGGACACCTCCCTCCCTCCCTAAACTCTGTCTCATTTTCTGCTTTGACACAGTATAATAGCCTGTGTTCTGTAACTCCTTTACAGTGTTATTATTCATCATCACATCTCCAACTAGACAGCTTAATGCAATTTCAGCAATATTAAAACATTGGAAGCTACCATAAATATATTCAGAAAAAAAAATGATATTGTCATTTAGAAATAGGTAATAAAGGGCCAACTATGTACTTTTTCTGAAGACTCCTTTCTTGAACCCTAGGACACGTGTACTAGCCTCTCAAATTATCCCAGATTTAGATACCTATTCCTAAAGGGCAGCTAGCTGTACATAGGAAAAACCAGTTATTTCATAACTTTATAAACTAAATTATGACACAATAATCATCATAATAATAACTAAGATCATAGTGTTCTTAGATTGGGCACTTTCTCTATTTGAATCTGTTATTCAAATGTTTGTATAAAGTGAGTTATGGACAATTTTCCCTAGAAATCAGTAAATAATTTGTATTCATTTCAGGTTCACTTGAATTTGCATTGTTGATGCCTATGGTTCCTGGTGCTGTTTTATAAATAATACAAAAGTTCTATAAATACTCCTTCCTTATTAAAAAAAATCAGCAACATAAGGTGAAATAGATTTAAATCTTTCATAATCAGTGCATTATAAGCAGGACTTGTTTAGAGAGGAAAAAGTGACAGTTCATCCTCCTTTTAAATTATTTGTGAAAGCCACATGGGGATTTCGAACAAGATGTCTTAATTAGTGGAGACCAAAATTTTTGCAGGCTAAAAAGTTACCATGCAGATATATTTTGCAAAGGGGTTCTTAATTTGGCCTTCTCAGTCAAAAAAGTTTTCTCCATAGAAATTACAGAAAATTCAGATTGATTCAGAGGATCACGTAAAAATCATAGTCTGAAAAGTCTAAAATTCCTGCTGGTTCAGGAATTCTGGCAGTTGAAGTCCACAAGTCTCATAAAGGATTCATCGTTCCCCACCTCTGTTACAATGTTATGGCAAATGTGTACAAGGACACCATAAATTTTACTACTGCAGGGTTTTAATACCTTTAACAAAATTTAGCTATGTTACTGGGTTATAAATGAAATATGCAAGGAATGGCCTTTTATAAATTGAATAGTTATGTGTGACAAAGATTTCTTAATGGATTTTTTAAAAAGAAATTTCAAATGGTTCTCTTACAGTATCATTAATGAATAAATCAATGCACTGTTGAATCCAGGAATAGATGTAGCAATCGTGTTACCTCTTACATCGTATTATTTTTTATGTATAAACTTTTGTGTAGAATGGGATTTATAGAAAATAAAAATCAAAAATTTTCTTACAATCAAAATTTATACAATGTTGGGCTGAATCCTAAATCTATAAAATGTTGGGTTTAACTATATTTAAGTAGAAGCACTGCTACAACCTACAGTATACTTAAATGTTGTACAACTTAAATCCCATTGATTTGGTCTCTAAATGTGGATCTTGGATAATAGATCAACCCCTTCGCAGTTTTTTTTCCTCCCTCTACATAATTAAGAACCTTGATCAATTTAATTTTCAGACATTTATCTAGGACATTTCCTGTTAAGTTACTTTTGTTGTTTTTTCTGGCACATATTCCAGAATTATATAGGAGGATTCATATTAATATGGCAGAAGGTGAGATGAAACCTTTGCAGGGTCTGACTGAGTAATGCATGGCATCTCAAGGGAGCTATGAGCGAGGAACCAAATGACACAGGACAAAATACAGGTAGCTCTCAACATATGACCACAACTAAGATCAGAATTTCCACTATAAAGCAAGGCAGTTATTAAGTGAGTCGTGCCCAATTGTATGTCCTTTTTGGTGACAGTTATTAAACTAGTCACTGCAATTGTTAAGTCAATCACATGATTGTTAAGCAAATCTGGCTTCCCTTAACGACTTTGCTTGTCAGAAACTGGCTGGGAAGGTCGCAAATGGCGATCACACGACCCTGGCTACAACCATCATAAATACATGCCGATTGCCAAGTGTCCAATTTTTTTTCATGTGACAATGGAGGATGTTGTAACAATTGTAAGTGCAAGGAATAGTTGTAAGTCACTTTTTTTCAGTGCCATTATAATTTTGAAGAATCGGTAAACCAATTATTGTAAATCGAGGACTTCCTGTATTATTCAGAAGCAAAAAGCACATAAGGAGACATGAACAAAGAACAAGTGAAGAAGCAGGCTGGAGAATAAGCAAAAAGCTGCAAAATATGTTTCAGCTCCAGAGGATCATATTGTTTGAGGATAGTTGGGATAGAAGAAAAAGCCATTGTACCACAGTCTCCTCCTGTCCAGAGAGGTCCAAGGCTCATTCCCGATTAATGAAGTCAGTTCAAAATTCATAGAATATTTCACTGAGAATGTCTTTTGAGAGAGTAGATTACCCCAAGAAACAGGCAGTACCAGCAGGAGTCAACCCTGATTCAAAGGTACTCTCCTTCAAAAAAAAAAATCTAGATAAAGGAAATTCTATAACTAGCTTTTTATAGTTTGTATGGACTGTATGATATCTGGACCAAGGGAATAAAAGCATGACAGTAACAAGTCTAACTGCTATATACCTTTCTGCAAAAAAGAATACATCTTGTCTCATAATATCTCAGTTCTCTGTCAAGTACTACACTTGTCAACCATCATTATAAAATTCATAGCTTTATTTCTCCATAGTAAAAACTCACATGCTTTCTCTAATATTTTACAGATACTTGTAGCCAAGTAGTTTATTGATTTTGATAGAAGTATTTCTAGTCACATTAGATTCCATGATCATAAACAGTGTTGAGCTTTTATGTTATACGGAATCTACCATATGCATCTATCAAACATGCTGGGATCCTTCTGAAATACTGATGAAATAAAAAAAAATTTGTCTAGAGGAAATTTATGTCAAATTTGCTGTGGTTCTTTTACAATAAAGCAAACCACATCTAAAACTTTTTGATGGCAAAAAGTTATCTCAGCATATCCCAAAGTGTTTTTTTAGCTTAACTTATACATTTAAAAAAACAACAACAACAAAATAATATTGCAGCCACATTTAGCAACACCTCCACTTTAAAATAAATGTAGTATTTATTATACCTACAGAAGCAATACCATCAGGCTTTTTACTGCTGTCCTTAGTTAAGAACTGTATAAATGCATTAGATGGCTGACACAAGCATTTGAATACTATTTTATAGTATACAACTTACATGTAACAAAAAGCTTAGCAAGGAACTATTACAAGAGCACTGTTCATTTTAGCACATCATAATACAATAAAAGAACCAAAGGAGAGTAAATACATCCTTTCAAAGTACCAAATCTGCAGGAATAGATACAATTTAGCCTTTTCACTGACATAATAATTCTCTATGTTCAGTGGAGCATTACTTATGCAATACGTGCAGGAATGTGCAGGAGCACATTTGAGTACATTTGAAAATTATTATTGATTTGCCTAGAAATTCTTATTCTTTAACTGAACTGGGATTTAGACTACAATTCCCATTGCCCCAGACAACATGGTCAGTATGAAAAGTGTTGGGAATCATAGTCTAAAGCAGCGGTTCCCAACCTTTCTGGTTTTATGGGCCAGCAGTGGCTGGGGGAAGGGATGGTTTTGCACGTGCAAGTAAAGCTTCGTGCACTCACTTCCCAACAGGTTGTGGACCAGTAGCGGTCTGTGGACCGGGGTTTGGGGACCCCTGGTCTAAAGCATCAGAGGGAGCCAGATTGGGGAAAACTGAAGTAAAATATAGCATATAAAGGAAGGAAGGT
>JANHJO010002199.1:309865-333089 GCA_032468235.1 Pseudoxyrhopus heterurus | reverse complement strand
GGTGGGCGGGGCCAGCCACAATTTCTACCACCGGTACGGGCGTACCAGGGCGTGTAGGCTGAATCCCATCACTGGATTCACATGATCTTCAGGTTTCTCTGGAATTCCTCCGTGATTAGCATAACAATGTTAGATAAGATGAAGGCAGTCATCTTCGTCATGGTGGACTTTCTGCAGCTGCAGACTGCAGTTCTTCAAAGTCTAGGCTTTACTTCAGATAGTAAGGCCTTGTCGGCCTGCATTGTTTTAAACACACACACACACACACACACAAAACACACACACACACACACACACACACCAGACCGTTATGACCAGAAGGAAAAACATCTGGGGTTCATCAAGTTAACCCAAGCTTATTCTAGCAACTACACAAAATCTACCTACCTACAGTTGATTTATGCCTCATTTTTTGTTTCGAAGGAAGAACAGATATAACAGAACATCTTGGAAGAACAGAAGTAGAAGTGCCAAGACAGAAGGAAATTATCCAGAGAAATGTAACGAGAGAAAAGAAAAGCTTTATGAGATCTATGGTTTCCTGGCTTTCTAAATATCTAGAAAGGAGAAATAATTCTCCAACTTTATCAGTATCATTTATCCTCTCCTGAGAGCAGCAATCACAGTTTCTTTTATCTGGTCTGTGGAAACGAATTAAATGACTATTTTTGCTATTTCTGTTTCAATGGAAAGCTAATGCAATTACTTAGGAGATGTGGCTAAACGGTTTTTCTTCCAGATCCCCAAGCACCAGGCTCAAAACAGCAAAAACAGGGGAAGTCATAATTCCCTGCTCTCTGCAAGTGAGCTGCAATGGTTTTGGGAAAGAGCACTAGAAGACTACCTGCTTGATTGACCCAGTCCATTCTGCAGAAACCAAGATAGCACTACTGTCCTTGAGCATGAAAAAAAGAGGTTGCAAAGAGATGTGTACAAATTCTTCCTTGGGCTTAACATGGTTTTCCTCAGACAGAAAGAAAACAGGCATGAAATAAATCCCAAGAGAGATCTACAGTTTCTAAAGCAATTACCGTAGGTTTCTTCATTTTCTAGGCCAGCTGACCTACTGAGACTTCAAAGTACAAATATGATTACGGTCAGGTGATAGATTTGAAATACTTTCCCTTCTCCAAGAGGAAAACTCAGCAAAGCTTATACCCAAAGTAGTAACTAGAATGTGTGGAATGTTTCAAGGATTCCAAAATTTGTTTGCAAGAAATTCAGCTGTTGCAAATCAAGGCTAGAAACTTTTAAGATCTAACAAGCTCGAAGTATTCCCTGTTTAAAACTCAGGGATTGTGATGGAATTTGGGAAGAATTCCACCCAAATGACATCTAGAAGAATGGATGCTTGACAAACTCAAAACATGACTTTCTTAAAATGATAACGTGTGTGTTTTGTATGCTTAAAAAAATGAGAGATTTCACAGAGAAAAAGAAAATATGCCAATAAAAGAGAATATTAGTAGCTCGGGATTGAAATGAGGAGTCCTTGATGCTCTCTGAGCTTGATTGTTTTCTTGCAGATGTTTTCATTACCCAAACTAGATAACTTCACCAGTGCTAGTTTGATTAGCATTGATGGCATTACCTAGTTTGGATAATGAAACATTTCCAAGAAGACAACCAAGCTCAGAAAACATCAAGGACCCCTCAAAGAATATATAATTTCGGCATCCTATGAATTGAATTTAAATGCGGTGGCAACAATTTTCAATGACAAGCATCCCAGCTGTAACATCTGCTTTGTTAAAGGAGTGAAAAATAAACAACTCTGATATGAATAAGATAATCAGACGAGTTTCTTCATATTCCTAAAATTGCCCTGCTTTTCTTTATGTGAGAGATGCAAAAAGTTTCCCAATGCTATAATTCTCTATAAATACTTACATTTAGATAGTTCCTGTTACAGATGCAACAATTTGCAAGAGTTCTAATTTCCCTTACATCAATTCGTCCATCCATGAGCTGTTTTTTTCAGAGCCAAAATCAAATGGCTTTGCTTTAAATAATTTCAGCATCTACAGTACATAGCAAACATAGCATATTATTAGCTCTATTGGTACAATCTCATTTCTAAAATATTGAGAGATTTAAAAAAACTTACTACCCCTCTTGAGTGGGAGGGCAAATAGGCAAAATCTGGGAATTTATTTTGCTGATGTGGTTTTTGCAGAAATTAGAACTTGCTCTTCCAGGATACTCAATATGAATATTTATTAACTCGGCCATGAGGAATTATCCCATCAAGTAAATGCCCAAATCCAATATTTGACCCATTCACTAATCCATAAAAAGTTACGTTTTAATCTGAAGCAAGCCCAGTAAAATGCCCAGTAAAAAAAAGAAAGTTTCACTTTCTTTAGAAGTAAAATAATTTCCCTGGATTAGTATTGGAACAGCTAAACAGTATTAATCAACTCTTTGGGACAGAGGTTTCAGAATTCCTAGAGAGGTCCTGTGACTGTGGACTTTCCCCCAAAGCTCTATTTCTGTCACGTTTTCACACACAGATGTGAAAGTCAATGACAATGATTGGGATTAGAATTTAACCTAACCTCAATTATTAAACCCTAATCCTAACCACTGCTGCCAGCTTCCTATCTTCCCACTGCCGCTGCGCTCAGCATACCACATAACACTACTGTACTGGCTAGGACCTTCTTTTGTGCCAATGTAGTCAGAGTTTCTCTTGCATCCCACCCAGGTCCTCCATTCATGCACCAACCAGAGCCTCTATTCATGCCCCTCCCAGGACCTTCTTCAGTGAAAGAAGCCAGGTGCATGAAAGCCCCTGCTGCACCAGTGCAAAAGGAGGACATTGGCTAAAAAGATCCTTTCATACCAGCACAGCCAGGGCATTCTCTCATATGCTGAGTTTCTTTCATGGATGGGGCACAAGAGAAACCCTGGCTACATTGGTGTGAAAGAAGAAGGCATAAAAAGGCCCAACTGGTACAGGAGTGGAGCATGGCATGGCAGGCATGGTGGCACCAGGCAGTGAGGACAATTGGCAGCAGTAGGTGGCAGATAGCCAAAAGGTGGGCTGTAAATACAGCGGGTCCTGAATGGACTTGAATTTTGTTCATGTGAAATTTTAAATCATTTTTTTTTTTCATTTAAGGAAGTTATAAGTGGACCAAGAGACCAGAAGAATTTAAAATATTTGTGCTTTGGCTTTAAGATTTGAAAAATAGTATATAATTAAATAATATACCCAGGAAACAATTGAGATGGAATTAAATCCATATTGGGAACTGAGATTCTCAGAATGTTGCAAATGGACATCAGAGGGGACTAAAGGACCAGGCAGAAAGAAAGAAAAAGAAAAAAAAGGAGGGGGGGGAGAAGATGCTTCTATCAGTGTTCAACCTAAGGTTTCAAAATGGCCAACCATGATATAACTTTTGAATTACCTAAAGAGGCCTTTGAAATCTTCCAAAGTGTTGGGGTTTCTAAGATATCATATAGGTTCCAATATTTAAACCTTTAGAAGATGTTAACGGGAGATTTTAAAAGCCAACTTTTATCTGACACAATATAATAGAACTTAAAAGTGTGGAATACAGTGAAACCGAAATGTTTACTTAAATGGAAATGCAAAAGATAAATCAAGAAAAAAAAATTGGGAAAAGGAGCAGTTGCAACAAGACGGTGCCTCTTTACTGAATTTACAAAGTGGCTTGGTAAAAGATCTGAAGAATTTTGTGGAATGCCAAAAGTTGATGAAAGACCAAATCCTGCGAAACGCTTTGAATGAATTAAAAGCCAAGAGAGTGAACCATAAAAAGGAAGAAGTATAAAGTTGCACTATTTGATCAGAGATAAATTAGTTAGGTTACAGGAGTAAGAGATTTTTTTCTGGCAATTTTAAAAGAGAGTGAAGAGTTATTATGGTAGGTAGTTTATGCTCATTGTGATGAAGATTGGGAAACGCTTTGTTTCTTTTCCTTTTTACACTATTTTCTTTTTCTTTTTTTCCTTTGCACCTTTTAAACTTCTTTTTTCTTTTAATTAGTTTAATTGGTATTTGTTTTTATGTCTACAGGGGAACCTCGGTTCGCGAACGCCTCCATTCACGATTGATTCACAGTACGAACAAAATTTCCTCCTGAGTTTTGAATCGGTTCACGATCCAAAACTCAGTTCATGACCAAAAAAATGGCATGGAAAGACTCTTTCTGCCCCATTTTCCCTTCTGCGCATGCGTGATTCGGTCGCTTCAGAACGCGACCAAATCGGTTCACGCCCGCAGTCCGGGAATGGATTGCAGGCATGAACCAAGGTTCCACTGTATTTATAAACTTCAATAAAAATTATTATAAAAAATCAACATGTCACCTTAGTATAATAAAGTAAATGTGTGTGTGTGCACTTGTTTGTACATGCACACAAATTTACACATAGACATATAGACACAGGTAGTCAGGCACACACATACCTACAGTACATACACCAAGGATTTGGGTGTAACATAGGACAGAGAGAAACTATGACAGGCTTTTAAAATTCTGTTTCCCTACCCTACAATAAAAAGGACCATAGCTTCTGCTTCTTAAAAAGGTTCCATCAACTTTGACTCTTCTCAGTCTAGCCTAAAGACAAATGGTCTCTTGAATACAAACTATGTCTGCCCTTTTTAAAGCCCCCTTTTTTTTTTTCAAAAATCAGACAAGGTCGGATAGATTTAGACACCTGCCAGCTAACATTGGCTTAAATTATGAAATAATGCAGTTTTCCCATATTCTCAGATAGGGTTGGAAACTTTGCAAGAAAGAAATCCCCCTAAAGATACACACACACAAAATGTACAAGTTGTAATTAAGGAATGTAATCTTGACAACAAAATTGCATTTCTTTTCAAAATCCAAGCTTGTGTTTGAGGTAAAGCTCTAAAATAGAGGACAGCATACTAATTATAAAAAGGTTCCACAATACGAAATACTAAACTCTAGATAATGAACTAACATCAAATAACAAAGGCCTAAGATTCACAATACAAAAAAATCTTTAGATAATTCATATGATTAAAAATGCTATGGGTTCTCTCTACTATCAGAATTGTAGCTAGGCAAGATTAGCTTTCCTGCCATGAGTAATTCCTAGCAGAATGAATTCCAAGTCTTTTTCATAAGAAAGTGGGACAAAAAAGAATCACTGTAACAGTTTGTCAATTGAAGGCACTGCCTTATAGTGGACAAAAGTCATTCTTCTGTCTTAAATTAAAACTATGTTTAATAAATGTGTTTCTCATCATTAAATTATTTTAATTTGATTTTCTGCCTTTAAATATCTATCACCCAAAAGTAGAATCACTAACATCACTAAGCTTCAACAAAAACCTTCTAATAATTCTTGTTGCTGGCATAGCTTCCTACTCCACCTGCAATTTGAATTGGCACTATAAAGCTATAATGACCCAAATATGTTCCCTTAGCCCCTACCCAGAATTTAACCCATCTTCTGTCATTACTTCTCATTCCAGATAAAAGATACTATCATTAGTTTTTTTCTGGAAAGATTTGCCTTGTATTTATCTATGAAGTATGCCAAAGAAATGTTGACATTAGCTTCCAGATATTCAGATTTTTCTTTATTTATTCCATTTATACAGTCTTTCATCTTGCCAAGCGTCATCAATAAAATAACAGAGACAATAAAAGGCTATAATTTTAGGGCTAGAGCTCCAGACAGATGAAAGGGTAAAAAGACATCTGCAGTACTAAAATCTTCACTGCTCCTCTTCCTCTCTAGGACCAGCAACTCATTAATCCCCAGGGACCAATTGCTGCTCTTTCTTAGCTAGGATATATACTAGTTTCAGCAGAAAAGTATTGAAAGACATCAAGATGGTGGGCACACCCGCATAATCAAAGACTCGCCCTTTTGTAAACTTTGTTACGGGTGGGCGTAAAGAACTGTGAGGCTTCAATGGGGTGGTTGTGCCTGCCATCTTGACTTTTTGACCCTCCTCCCTTGATATGCACTAAGCTACTTCCTGAGGCTGCAACAGGTGGCGAAATGGGAACGATAGCTGAGTTCCATGCTTACAGCCTGTAAGGGGATTTTTTTTTTCTTTTGGCTCACTTTAAATCTTGTCAAAAGAGAGAGACTGCAAAAAGGGGATTATTCCTTTCCTAGTCATGTACAAATGTACAATGTATAAATGTACGATGCAACCTTCCTTTCAGCCTTCATAGAAAGTTAGAGAAAGACCCCCAAATTTTCCACAGAGGTGCCTTCTCTGCAGGTGCCTGTCTGGTCCCCTAAACAGTGGCATTATCATTCAAATTTGAAGCTTAGGTTCACAAAGGGAGCAAGCCCCAGGAAGCAATCTGGAGGGGGACAACTTTTTAAACCAACAAAAACTTGTGAACCAAATAACAAACACTCAATTCACAAGTGCTGTAGTTAACAAGGAGAGTCAAGGCCTAATCTACCATGTTAATTGAATTTAAATTTTGGAGTTGGGAGATTTTTAGCACTTGCATTATGTATATATGTAAAAAAAAAAACCTACTTATCCCTCCAAGGCAAAGAGCCAATGTAGCCAAGAAAAGACAGGAAACGCAGTTTGGAAAAACCTAGAGACTATTCAAAAAGAGAGAGAGAGAGAGAGAGGCTTTCATCTGTAGAATGAAGGGCACAATTGATTTTCAAGATAGTTGGTTTTTCTTCAGCTCCTTCTCCCACTGCAGCGCAAATTTTAACTTAATTTTTCTTTGCTAAATACCGTTTCGGTAAGGAATTTCCCACAATCTTATTCCAACTATTAAAATGAAATAGCAATGTAAAACATCCTGGAATAACAAACCTTCGCATAAAGTCAACTTAAATTATATTCATGCCTTCTGCATTGTATGATCATATAAATTAAAGCAAACATAGTTGTTAACAAAAATAGGATCACTCCCTTAACGGAACGAGGTTTCATAATACTGGCTCATATGTTTTAAAGAGAGTTTATGTACCTAAAAGGGCAATTGGTTAATTAATAAGCAGATTATATAGTGTTCAGATATTAAAACATACAGGATGTTTTTTAAATATCAACTATTTTATTGTATAATTGCTATGCCACTTGCAAACTAGTTTGCAAACTTAAAAATTTGAAATAGAGCTAATCACTTTTATGGATCAGTAATGCCAAATTCTTTCCCACATAGGTTTCTTCAACCATTAAGACCACATGGAGGAAACCTGTTGCAGAATCAAATAATAGACATGTTTATACAGATCATATCCATATAGCTCTAAAAATCTATATATCTTCCATTCTTACACATCTGCTGGGACAATGAAGCAGAACTGAGCATGTAAGAATGGCAAGAAGAGATGAAATGCAGGCGTTACGCTTCACAATTAAGATTTAGAGCACCTCACAGCTGTTAAATCTAACAAAGGAGGAATACTGGGAGAAATAGCGAATGCACAAAAGTCCTTATCCAATGGAGTTCACTTTACCTAGTTCTTATGGTTTTCTGCCTTTGGTTACAAATTTCAGTTCTTCAAACAGTCATTTGGCTCATTTTCCATTTCATGATTTGATAGCCTCTAATTAATAAAAAAAAAACTTTATTACCGTATCATTATATTAATGGAATTGCAACTTTTTGATTGTTTTGTCAGCCTCTGAAAGTGCATCCCTCACAAAGGGATGGGAAAATAGCCTAAAATAACATTAATAGGTATTCTTATTGTTAACGCATAGC
This sequence comes from Pseudoxyrhopus heterurus, assembly GCA_032468235.1. Classification (NCBI taxonomy): domain Eukaryota; kingdom Metazoa; phylum Chordata; class Lepidosauria; order Squamata; genus Pseudoxyrhopus; species Pseudoxyrhopus heterurus. Next base: position 325,377 of record JANHJO010002199.1, on the reverse strand, counting down.
CAAATAATTGGTTTTATAGTCCTATCTTATGAAAGACACAATATACAATTGCAATGCCGTAATGCAGAGTATTTCTGTTCGGGAGATGAGATTTCTCTGTTTTATTTATTTTTTTAAACCCATTTCACTTCTGCTTCCATCCTTTGGTCTTCACATTCCTCCCTCCCCTTTTCTCCCAAATGGTGAGCATTTCACTTCCCTTCAGCATCCTTAACCCTCATTGGCTGAATTTCTTATGAGATAAAAAATCTTAAGGAGCTTTCTGAAGGTTTTGTACTTCTACAAACTTCAAGGTTTCCCCAAACTTGCTAGTTCCTCCTTGTTTTGTTAAAATTGCTATTTTGACTATATGAAGATTGATATATGGATTTGATAGTTTCTAAAATGCATAAATGGCTTATGAAATACAATTTATTTTTTATACACGGCGAGTTGTATATTCATATTCAAAAAATATTCAAAAATTGAATATTTCAAAAAGACATATTCAAAAATTGCTCTAAAAACTACATCTTAAAAACTGAATTTAAAATTCTATATTAGGGGTATCAAACTCAATTTCATTGAGTGCTGCATCAGGGTTGTGTTTGACCTCGGGGGACTGGGGTGGTGTGGCCAAGGTGGGCGTGGCCAGCTCGACATCACTCATGTCGGGGGCACTTGTGGAGGCCCAAGCCCTCTGCAGTGAAAACGGGCTCCCGAGTTCCATTTTCGGCTGCCGGACCTCCTGCAACTCTCTGCCAGGGAAAACGGAACTCAGGAGGGCTGCACGCGGCCCTCCCGTGCTCCATTTTCTTTGGCAGAAATATCAGGGTGGCCCCGCAGAACAGATCTAACTACCCCGCAGACCGGATCCAGACCCATAGCCTTGAGTTTGACACTTCTGTTCTATACAATACAGGCAGTCCTTGTTTAGTGATATGATGGACTACAGAGAAGTGACAATTTTCCAAGAAGGAGGGAACACATTCCACAGGGTAAGACAATAGACAACACAGCCTAAACTAGATAGGAGGCAGATAATTTAGAATCCCTAGAATCTCTCAAGGTATAACTGTTAGGGCAACATTAGTAAAGATTTAGTCTGGTATTATTGCATGTAGACAAATAAAGAACTGAACTTTAGCTGGATTGCTCTATGTAATTCTTGGGCTGGATATGATAAGATACCAACATTGGGACTAGCAACTTGGTTATTAATGGAAGTGGTCACTAAGTGAAACCACGATTGTACATACAATCTTATTTCAGCTCTCCTTTACAGATCTGCAAAGCTCATAAATGTAAGAGTTGATAATAAAATTACCAGTAATTTTTATCACCATTGTAATTGAATGGTTGCTAAATGAAGACACTAAACAAGGACTAACTTATATCATTAATGCACAATACCCCATTCTATGGAATATTGCAATGTAATATTCTAGTCATAAATTCATAAGATGAAACTGAAAACAAAAAAACTCAACTGCAATTCATATAGAAGGAATTTCATTGCACTTTATAGGTTTAGTGGGGACATACAAGGCCATTAATTCTCTTTAAAAAAAGGAACAAGCTCAAAAACATAGCTCAGGTACAACCAAAGAACAGCACTTTCCACATTTTCTATCCTGCCTGTAAATCAGTAAATAGCTTTATTTTGGCTTCTATTCTCCATTTTCTTATTCCGTACAATGCCAAAGTCTACCAGACACTACAAAGCTTTAATGAGCAGCTGAAGCACGGTTTTGATAGTCTGGCTGCCTTTTGAAATCCTTTTTATTATTCACAAGACTTCAAGAGATTTTTTTTTTTTTTTAAATTGGCATTCCGAAATGAGGGGGAAAAGCATAGCATGTTCTCTGCAAAACTTCTGAATCTTTGTCTGATAGGAGAACTGCTGTGCAGGATTCATCAGGCAAAGAAATATGCCTCCAGTTTTCCCTTTGCAGTTCATACTGTAAAGAAATTTCTATTTCTTTCTGCTCAGCTTTAGCTATAGAACTAGCAATTAATTACAACATACCTGTTCAAGAAAGAAAAGTTAAGTTCTGCTAGTCGAATGAGTAGGAAATAATACACTGTTTTATTGAACAAAAAAAATGGGACAAAGCCAGAAGAAAGATTAGATGTTTCCAATAATGGTAGATGATAGATTTATTGTGTGCTAAGATATATAGAGATATATAGGAATGTAACCTTTCCCAGCCTAGTGAGCATCAACAACCATTTTGGAAGGCCCTCAGAAATCTCCCTTGTTTGAATCATGATACCTTTTCACATACCTGTGTCCTGAACAGAACTGAAGAAGCATCTTGGATGAGAAACAAAACGTCTTCAAGGAAAAACAAAGAAAGTCCAATTGTCTTTTGAAAAAGCACCTTTGGGACAACCATGACCCAGATGAGTGAGAAATCTCCATAGAAAATTGCTAGCCAAGTTTTGAAAAAAACAAGGCATTCAGTAATAATATTTCAAAATCAGGTGAAATGTGAACAAGCCAATATTAGGAAATTCTTCTCTGTTTCCTGGACTTTATGGAGAAATTTGGAAGGCCAATAGAAATCTGGAGATCAGGACTCTATTACAGCGTCCCCCAAGCTTTCAAGCACCAGGGACCGGTTCCGTGGAGAGAGGTTTTTCTGTGGCCAGAGAGGGTGTGGTTTTGCATGATGTCTGGATCCTCCAGATGGGGCTTCACTTGTTTGCGCAGCCCAGTTGCTAGTATGCAGGGGAGTTGGAGACCCCTGCTCTATCATATAGATAAATGTTTTGCTCTCTGCTAGATAAAGTCCAGTCATACATCACATAAGATCATGATATTTTTTTTAACTATTATTTGGTGAAATGTTTGAATGAATATTAATGACTTCGTAGAATTTGCCATAGTGCAAAAACAGGAAGTCTGCTTTAGTCTTACTCCCTTACTTCCTTTCAGGCTCCAATAAGTACAAGCGTGGAAAGATTATCAGACTGCTGAGAAATTGGGGAGAAAAATCACTTTTTATGATTTGTCAGAAATCCATCTTAAACTTCAGATAGTGAAAAGCAGAATGCTCATTTGTAAAAACACACACAATCCTATGCTAAAAAAAACCTTCTAAAAATATGGGATAAAAATTGTTGTCCAGCACTCACAGTAATTTTCTAATGATTTCTCACAATTCACACAAATTTTGAATTTACAGCAGGTTCTAAAGCTCTTATTTCTTCAGGAGACTGGTTGTTGCCGTTCTTTCAGAGATTGCTGAAAGCATTCAAATCCTTATTAGGATTATTAGATTGTTTTTTCCACTCTGCTCTCATCTTGTCAGAGTAGATATCCATAATGCTTTAGGATAATTGGGCACTATACCCTGCTTTGACCAAAGATTATTTTATGACTCCGTTCATACTCTAATGGTGGGAGACATGGTTCCATCTCACTGTAACTTCCTAGTTATCCTGTGAGATAATTTAAGGAGAAGAAAGCAGGTGATTCCAGGCTACCCACCTCATCTGAACAGCAGTGCAAAGGCAGGTGGATTCCACAATGGAGTGCATTTAGCAAGTTTGAAAACTTTCAAGGACTGCATATTTATAACAATATTTATAACATCTTCAGTACTTGCTTTTGTACAGTTAACTGATTGAATAAATGATCTGCTTTGTGAAAGCTCTTCTAGAGTTGGGATTATGTGTACCATGAAGAATTGCAGCCAGTTAATATTCAATGTTGTGGACATATAATGGAATATATGTGGCAAACTTAACATATAAAATTGCCCTTCCAAGAAGTGAAAACATTTGGGTGTCATCTCTGAAAACTACATAGATAAAGGCTCTGTCAACTGTATAAACACTTTACATGAAATCTTTGTCCTCTCCTGCCCCTAGACACAACAAAACCGGCTGATTTCCCCAAATTAAAATAAGATCTTTCAATTTAGAAGTCTCAAGATTATGCTTGGTCTACACCAGGAGTGTCAAACTCACGACATGGTGGCGCAACATGATGGACTTTTCCCCCCTTCGCTAAACTGGGCAGGGGCAGGGCCAGCACGTGACGCATCTGGCCCACAGGCCATGAGTTTGACACCCGTAGTCTACACCATCAACAAAGAGGGCAAAAGCCAATTTTCCAGTAAGATCTGTACCAAAAAGAAGGGGTGTCCTGTCTTCTGTCTGTATAGAATCCAAATAAAAGATCGGAAAAAATCAGAGCAGAGAAATGATCGAAATTGTATTAGCAAATATTTAAAGGGTCAAACTGATGGAAAAGATCAGGACAGTCAGCTAAGAGGTTTTCCAGCAAAATAAAAATGTTGGGCCTCAACTCCTGATGCATCCATCAAACCAGGTGAAGTATATTTGGCTTCCTGTAAATTGAGATGAAAACATTCTGGCAGGTGTTTCATGGAGAGGCAGCTACAAATAATCCAAGTCATAAACAACTCAGCATGCCATCCTTGGCAGAATGCCCTTGTCTGAACATGGGGCTTTGTTACTGGTTTTTTTTTAAAGGTATCACCTCTGGCTTTGCCAGAGTAAACGTCTTCCACCCTAATATCTAGAAGAGAGAACCAATCAAAGCAATCACTGCTTTTCCACTAATGAGAATTAGTATTCCCAAACTTCTCTTGTGATGTTTAAAATAATAAATACAGAATGAAAAAGGCAAACATTGTGCTGGATCTGAGGAACTAGATGGTATTGCTCTAGCTTGATCTGATGTTGTATGTAGATTTCAGAGATGACACTCAAATGTTTTGATTTCCTGGAAGGGCAATTTCACATGTTAAGTTCCATTATATATTTTCACAGTATTGAATCATAATTTGCTGCAATTCTTCATAGTACACATAATCCCAACTGTGCATGAACTTTTGCTGAAGAGTTCATTTATTCAATCAGTTAACTGTACTCGATTAATCAAGTACTGAAGATGTTATATTGTTATAAATATGCAGTCCTTGACACTTTTCAAACTTGCTAAATCACAGCTCATTTTACATAGTCATAGCTCATATAATGGATTTTGTGCATGTAGCATGGAACTTCAATTATTTTATAGACATGGAATAGAGATTTCATGAGAGTTCAATTGTATAGACCTCAGTATACCTAGATCATGGCTTGCTGGGAAATTCTGGGAGTTGAAGTCCACAAGTCTTAAAGTTGCCAAGGTTGGACACCTCTGATGGTATAGATCCTGTGGGTCATTTGAGGTTAAACTTAAGGATAAGAATTTCTTTGAAAAACCAAAGTAGTAGTAATGCTAGATTTTTGTCAAAGCACAGAATTGATGCAACCTTCTACTCAGAGGAAGGTATAACTACTGAGATCTCTTACTGAGATCTACAGTGGAAAAGGATGCTTGAACAATCAGCCTTAGCATAAGACCCTTCAGTTCTATAGCAAAATTTTCTCACCTAATCTTGTACTCTAGCATTCTCCATTCTCGGGATATTCAACCTACCAAACTAAGTCTTTGATAAGCCGGGTTTTGTTGCCCAGGCTCCTGCCCTTCTGCTCAACACTTGCTTCTGTCACTTGTGTTTTCCAACTAGGGTTGGGAAAGGGTTGGCAAAAATTCACATGGATCATGGATCTTCCACATGTGTAATTTAGAATTCAGTTTAATAAATTGAAGCTCTTACATTGCAAAACTACAATAATGACACCCCACTGCAGTTAATGTTCACCAGGATTAATAAACTGTCATGCTAACAAGAATTATTTCTCTACAACTATTAGGAGCTACTTAGCAAAGAAAATTTAAACCATTATGACCCAGCACATACATTCATATCTATTACAGTTATCTATCAGCAGGACGTGCAATAGATGACCAATTTATAGCCCACATTCAATAGATGACCGATTTACAGCCCATGTTTATACAAAGGATGCTCCATTAGACTAACTCATTTCTAAAGAAATTCTCCTCCTCTATTAGCTAACCTGATATACTGCCATTTCTCAAAGCTGAAAGTGACCCAGAATAATAACCTTTAAATATATTTTAACCTGGTTACTTTTTCTTAGTAAATTGCAGATTGGGCAAAGACGGTCAACGGAGAACATAAGAATCTCAACTATATGCAATCAAGATACCTTCCACAAAATATCTTTCTTAGGAATAATGATTCTGACCAATGAGAAGTTAGAACCACGGTTACACAAAAAACTGTCAAGCTAGTATCCTTGTGGGGTCTTTGGTACTCTCTGAGCTTGTTTGTTTGTTTGAAGATGTTTTATTACCAAACTAGATAACATCATCAGTATTAGTAAGGAGTAAAGTTTGCTCTCATTTTATATTCTATACTAGCTGATTACCGGCGTTACCCGGGTATTTTTTTTTTGGAAACGGAATATGTGAATTGGAAATTCCTGCTTATGTTCTTCCTCCTCTTCTTCATGTTCTTCCCCACTCCAGCTCCTCCTCCTCGTTTTCTTCCCCCTCATCCGGTGCTACCTCATGCGTCCCTTCCTTTGTTCCTTCCCTCCCCTCCTTCCTTCTCTCTCTTCATTCCTTCCTTCCCCCTCCTCCCCTTTCTTCCTTCCTTCCTCTTCTCTCTGTTTCCAAGCTCCATTTCCCCTCCCCCACCCTCAAGTTCCAGAAAACAGATTGCAGAACTTAAAAGCCCCAAAGTGTTATCGAGAAGAAGAAAAGAGCCTCACGACCTTCTCCGCAGGTGTCTCATCCCCCTCAGCCTGAGCTGTCCGGGCCAAAGAGGCGGATGGAGCTCCAGAGGTGGAGCGGCCTAGTCCACCTCCGATCCTTCAGTGCCGGTGGGCGCTGCCTCACACCAGCCCCTTTCACGAAGTTGGTGCAGCTGCCATATCGCGTCTCCTGAAATGACCAGGGGGAATCTCCCCCTCTCCTCCTCCATGCCGGGACTGGAGTAGCAAGGGCCCTGAGGCTCCCGGAGCCGCCTCCGCCCACACATGACCTGCGGAGCGCCCCGGCTGAGCGGGGCCAGGTCGTGCCAAATGTCTCTCCACCGGTCTGCTGTGTGGAGGCTGCGCTGCCTCCACATGAGTCCCTGATCCAGTGGGTTCCTCAGTGGCTGAGGCATGTGGCCGCTGCCTGGGCAGGCCAGCTGTCCAGCTGTGCCACCCCCCACCTCACCTGGGTTTTGTGTAACCCCCGGCCAAGGTGCATTTTCTGTGCCGGTCGGCCACCTGCTCCATGGGCATGGACATCCGTCTGGCGGCTGGGCAGCCCGGGCGTGCACTGAGCAGTCCCTGGCCCAGGCGCATGGTTGCCTGCCTGCTCCTTGGGCACAGCCGGGAGGCCGGCGGCTGGGCAGGCCGGGCGTGCAGCTCTGCCACCTACCACCTCACCATGGTTTTGAGCCGTCCCTGGCCCAGGCGCCTGCTGTCCTCCGGTCCACCGCCTGCTCCGTGGGCATGGCCGTCGCATGGATGGCCGGCCACCCTGTCTCGCTGGCAAAATTGCCCGAGCGCGACTCCTGCTCCGGAAAAATGGTCCAAACAGCACATTGCTGTCCTATTCGGCGGTTTCCTCTTCCTTGCACCTCTGCACCTGCAGGCGCAACAGCTGATTGGTGGTAATTTCCTGCCACGGGCTTCAACAGTTACGGCTGAGAACCAGAAGCTGCACATGCGCAGTGAAAGTTTTCTGTTCTTTCGTTGTGTGTGTTGAGTTTTGGACAATTTTGGGGGGGAAAGACCCCCAATGGGTTTTGTGACCCCCACAGTGCTGATCTTGCAACCCCAAAGTATGTATGTGCCAAATTTGGGGGAGATAGGTGCAGGGGTGTGGGTTTGAATAGAGCACATACAAACCCACACTTCTCTTTTGTAGATATAGATTTTATGTGTAACATGGGAGAAGATACTTGTTACATAAAAGGTAGAAGATTATACATAGCCAGAGAACAGTGCCAGAAATTATATCCATATCTTGTTTTCTATAACAGTAGCTCAAACTATTATATTTTTTAGTAAGGCAATACTTACAAGTTACTGATTAATATAATGAACAGCAATGATCAAATGTACAGAATGAAACATAAACAGAAATAAGGTGAAAAAAATCTAAGACCTAAGTTATTTATGAAGTAATTTTAAATCCCAGTGAACTAAAACGGATTTACTTCAGACTAGTCAGTCTAGGCTTCAAGAGATTTAATTGCTTCTGAGCAAATACTGTTTCTATAAGACTTGAGTACAATGAGTTGAAATTAGGTCTAAGATACTGAATTATTACTAAATGGAATCAAAGATAAATAGAAAATGCTATAATAATCCTAGCTGAAGTATCTATTGAAAATTAAATTAAGCTGTTGGATTTATACACCATTTTATATCTGTTCTTGAGTCTTCTCTTGTAGTAATGTCAGTGAACAAGATCATTCTAAAGTTGTCTTCCTCAACCTCAACAACTTTAAGATGTATGGAGTTGAACACCAAGAGTTTTCTCTTCTTGTGTTCTAGAGGGACCTTGGAGAAGATATTTGTTACATACATGATAGGATGATTGTACATACATAGAAGAGTGCTAGAAATAATATCCATATATCAACTATAAGACACTTGTTTTCCACAATAGGTGGCAATTGTGTCTAGGTACAGGTTCATCTTGTAAGTTTATTTGTACCCTTTCTTCAATCAGGAAGCCCTTCAAATAGTCATTCATGTCCTAGTCACATCATGACTAGATTATTGCTATGCACTTTATATGAAACTGCCTTAAAGAGCCGTGGTGGTCCAGTGGTTAGAATGCAGTACTGCAGGCTAATTCACTGCTCACTCCAGAAGTTTGCTTCTGAACATTTCAAGGTTGACTCAGCTTTCCATCCTTCCAAGATCAGTAAAATGAGGACCCAGATTGTTGGGGGCAATATGCTGATTTTGTAAACTGCTTAGAGAGGGCTGTAAAGCATTATGAAGCAAAATATAAGTCTAAGTGCTATTGCTATTGCTATCTAGAAGCTACAGGTGGTTCAAAATGGGCTGTATGGACAATTGTATGGCCAACTTTCACTGTGACTGTGTCATCACTGCTGTACAAGCTACATTAGAAGCTGATGGCTTCTGAATGCAGTTCAAGGTGCTGGTTATGGCATAGTTCCTGGATATCTGAGAGACCACTCATCTACAATTGCTTCTGCCTGCCCAATACATTCCAGCAGAATGGATGCACTCCAGGTCCACACCATTTAAATGTGTCTTTTCTGTCCTGCCCCTTCTCTGGAACAGCATCAACCATGATGCTATGATGATGTTTAATATTTTGTTCAATGGCCCCTGTTTTGCCTTGTTGATTTTGCTGACCATTAGATTCTTTCAGTCTGGGCTGTTTGTGTGATTCAATGTCTTTAGCTGCTTTTGTGTCTTTGTTTTGTACACAGCCAGAGTCCACTGAAGTTGAATGATCAATACATTTAAATAAATAGCCATAGCATTTTAGGGTTATATGCCTCTCCATAGCCTTTACAGACTTTCTGGGCAGCTTACAATGTAGAAGTATTATTTGTATATTTCCTTCAATAATCTGGGTCCTCATTTTACTGATCTCGGAAGGATTAAAAGCTGAATCAACGTTGAGGATTAAACTCTAGACTGTGACCCAGAGTTTGTCTGCAGCACTACACTTTAACCATTGCACCACCAGTTAAATAAAGCATAAGCAACAGACATTGGAGAACCCCGAAGTATCATCACAGTATTGAAAACATGGACTATGCGGTTTAACTAAACAAAGGAGATGGTGAGATTAGGAAAGAAAATATTAACTGAACCATCCAGTGGTTGTGAAGAAAATATATACTCATTTTTCAAATAAGTCTGTGTTTGTATATGTACATTTATAAATTAACCTATGAAGATGCGGAATGGTTCCGACCTAAAAATAAAGCCTAGATTAGCAATACAAACAGGACAGAAACAAGCCTGAGGCAACTGCAGTTATTTTTCCCTTCTCCTTCTCTCAATCTCTGAAAGTTAAAACGTTCAAATCACTGTTGCAATAAAATATTTTTTTCCAACGAATCAGGGTTGCAAATGTTACAATGTGTTGTAACTACCCTGTTGTAACATTTGAAACAAATGGTTTCCCCAAATCATCCTTTATTAGATTTTGACGATATGAGAAAGTTTTCTCACCAACTGCAGGCATACGCTTCTTCTGTACACTGGTAACTGGGGATGGGAGCCCATACTTGTGCAAAAGTATGGTTACCATTATATTTAAATGTTGCTTATCTTCCAGTTTGTCTCCCTGAAAGAGCAATTGCAGAGAAATCTGGTTGGATTTATCCTGTCCATGTACAAAAAAATGTTTTTCACAGTATCAGCTAACTCTGTATACAATTAAAATCTTATTGATGAAATGTTAGCCTATAATCTATTAAAACAATTACATGCATTTAAAATTTAAAGCCCTGGCAAACAATTTATGCTTAGATTGGATGTTATGTGGATGCCATATGTTTATTTTAGGCTTAGGGTAGGAAATATCTGTGGTTTTATACTTATCACTATGTGGTAATTGTTGGCATATGCTGATTGTTTAATCACTGCTGCTCTACAACAGCTGATCTCTTTGCCCTTCTTTCATTTGTGATTTATATTTACTTTCATTAGACTTGCTTAGCCCATTAATCACGTTTATGTTCTTTTCTATTAAACTTAATATATAAATGTACAGAAATAAAGTCAATAAAAATGTAAATGGTAATGTTTTAGTTCTGTATATCGATATAGGCAAGTAGATAGGTGAATGTCCTTAGTAGGGTCATATATTAATGTGGGACATGCAAGTGACTGTTGTGGGGCAAATATTAATATTGGTGTACAACACATTTCATTTGCTGTTTTTCAGAACAGTGAGCACAACAACTAAATTGAATGCCTACTTTTGCAATAACAAAACCTGCCTTATATATTAGCTAGCTTGATTTACATCCTGTCTATCTACCAATATCTGTCTATCTACCAATATCTATCTATCTATCTACCTATCAAACTATTGAATAAAAGTATTTCAGAATCTGAATATCTTATTTATTGATTCATATATATAATTAAATATGTTATATATTGTTTTTCTCCATAATCATTTAGAATAGTAATCATGTATGACTTCATATTCTAAAATTACATATTATCTATATAAATACTATTATAATAAATATTATAAATATTATTATATAAATACAATAAATAATAATAATAATAATAATAATAATAATAATAATAATAATAATAATAATAATAATCTTATGTATATATAAATGGATGTGTATGTGTGTGTGTATGTTCCAGCATAACTCTGGAATGCCTTGAGCAATTTCAACCAAACTTGGTACACAGATGATTTACTCTCTAGAAACAAATACTATGGGGGTAAGACACCCCTAACACCCCTCGAGGTGTGTGTTCTGACCCCTAGGGATGTGTGTTCTGTGAAGATACAGCCTACAACGCAAGTGGAGTTGCCATGGTAACGGCTTCACAGTACTCCACAAGGGGGCGTTTGTAATGGGACCTGCCTGCACCACTACATACGTCACACAGATCACATATGAGACGACATTTCTTGGCACTTCTGGGAGCACAGGGAAAACCTTTTTAACTAATTTAATTGTCATTGAAATCAGAGCTCAGGGAGAACTTGCTCTTGCCATCACCTCTTCAGGAATTGTGGAGATGTTAATGGAAGGAGGGAGGACAGCCCATTCCGCACTTATGTTGCCACTTCACATTGCCATTCCTGTCTAATGCAGGATTGGGATAAATAAATACTCGGGCAACACCTGGTTATTGGCTAGTATTATTATATTATAATCATTACATTATGATATTGTAATTTTATTTTATAAGCACATTATAATATATAACAAACATATATTAGAATATTATATGCAGATATTACACATTATAAGCACATATAAAAGGAGACTTGTTTAGATGGCTCCACTATTGAGATGGATGTATGCATACTCTCTCTGCTTGGGGTTTGTTTATATGTATTTTTAGTGTTAATTATTTCCATTTTTAATGCTGTTTTTTAATGTTTGTTTTTTTATATAGGTATTCTTTTTATTGACTATTGTATGCCACTTCTCTTGAGATGGGTAGTTACATAAATTTGATTAATAAATATTAAAACGTGTAACGATTTCTACAGTATCTACAAATCTTGATATCCAGTATACCCAAAGAAACCTTATGTATGTTTATTCTGATATATTTCCTGGTAATGTCATTTAACCTCCTCTGCATTCATCCTTAGATGTGGAACTTTTCAATAGTGCTTTCATGCTAGAAGAAATTTCACGCAGATGGCTTAATACTTTTAAAATACATATATTTGGAATCATTCAGAATGGATCCAGAATTGTAATTCAATTTTTGATTTGTTGCATAGACTAATAAATGTTTATTGCAAATTTGATGACCAAGAATATAAGTGCATATGATTTTTTTAAAAATAGTCAGTTGGTGCGACAGGCAAGGTGACTATTTTAGAAACATGATAGTCTACATGGAGAACAGAAATTAAACATTTTAGACATGCTTCAAAATGACAAAAATGGGGAGCAAAGCTAAAGCAAGTAAAGATCAGCTTTAATTTCATTGGCTAGGGAATTAACCTTGATTGATTTGCCCTTTGAAAAAACAATGACCACTATGCTTTTGCATTTACTGTTTGCTTATTTAATCCTGTCAATATAGTATCCTCAGAAGGGGCTTTAAATTTTATTTTTCTTAAAAAACAAAAATACATTTCCAAGAATAGTCACTTGAAAATTTGAGCACTTCTATTGTCTTTCTGCACAATAAGGTACATTGTAAGGACAGAGTCATTCTTTTAACATGAATATGAGTCTATATGATATTGTGGAAGGATTTCAAATTGTTGAGAGTGAGAGAAGCATTCCAAGCTTGTAGGTGGATAGCCACTTACATTACTAAAAAAAAGAGACACACATTTATTTGCTATAATATGTTTCTATTCCTGTAACCTTATAAATCCTATTTCCTTCAAATTCTTGTTTGTGAATCTCATCCTAGCTCTGCTAACCATCTCACAAGACATCAGACAACTATAGACCATATGATGCAAGCAAATTAATTAAATTCATCCAATATGTGTAATTTGTTCCAGCTGCAAATCTGGGTTTTGTGGTTATGGCAACTACTTTCAGGATAAAGAGTATCCTGAGGGCAGCAATGTAAATTGATTCAGCAGGAGAATGCAGGGATAGGAAGCACCAAGTTTTGGAAACAGGAAAAAAGAATGACAAACATTAGCCAGGAGGCTAGAAGTGTCATCTCCCTTATGATTAATGTAATTGAATTATCTCAAACATAACTGGCCAAGAAACCCTGTCCAGTTCTATGATATAAAAAGGTGCAACAGATTTCTTTCTTCCAAGTCCATGAATACAAAAGGCGCCAGAGATTAGTTGATCTACAAGTAGGGCCTTTTTTGTGGCAACCCCATATTTGTAGGATTATTTTATCCCAAATCTCCACTTGGTCCTTCAGTTGTAGATATTAAGGCATTTAGAAATACTTCCCTTCATCCTCTGTATTAGTCTTATTGATAGATTTTTGCTCTTCTGCTCTTTTCTAAAAACTGCAAGCAAATAATTGTGTAAGGGCTTGAACAAAAAGCCAGAGTAAAAATATATTAAATAAATGTCATGTATCATAGCTTTCACTATTGTAGTAAAAACTAAAAAGAAATAATCTGAATAGGAACCCTAAAAGCATCCAAATAAGCTAAAGATGACATGATGAAAGTGTTTTAGAAGATTCTACTTCTTCACCATCTTACCTTCTGTGTCTGTTTTTTTCAAATTGTTTTTTTGTGCTGCAATCAGAAAGGCTTCAAAAGAGAGATAGAAACTTCTTTAATAACTAGGTTCTTTTTCCTTTTTGCTAGTTTTAACCTACAACATTATGTGAGCCATATGACTCTTATATGCCAACAATATGACAAATGCACTGTGACATTTTCAGAACAAACTACATTATTGTCCTCTGAGTACTAATTTTACCAGCAAAAGGAAAGTAGTGCTGCTGCAGAATAGCTAAACAAAATTATGATGCTACATTACAGGCTTATATCAAAGATTTCTATGGTGTTATTTTGTAACAATGTGAAGCAGGAAAAACCATTCTGTTTATAAGAACCGTTTCTCGGCTATGTGATTTGTGACACCAGACAACAAGCCTTTCCATGCACTGCATTCAGCACCAATAACAATTGAGAATCGATGTGGGTGTTAATGACATTGTGAGTAGAAAAATACAGGGGCTGAGATCCAAATCTCACAACAGCCTTCCTACACTTAACACCAGCTCTGCAAATGGCATATCCTTGGATTGATTCCAAGAAACTCAAAAGATGAACTTTATTTGACTTTGTGATACATTACCATGTATCCCTAGAAATCCTTCAGACAGAGTCCTACGTGTGTATTTTTCTGAAGAAACGTCAGCCAGTGTGTTCTTCCTACCCTGAAGAGCACAATTGTTTAACACTTTGTCTGACAGTTAGCGTGGGTTGTATCAACACACCATGATACGTCTTTTATAATTTAGTTTGAATGGATTTTTGACCCATGAATCAATGAGCCCTTTAGAGGGTGAGTAATATTTGCTTCCTGAAAAGCTGTACAATAGCAACAAGGTCACAGTTTTTAAATAAAAAAATTTACACTTGGGGCACTTAACATATTTTGACAAGGTGACCCACAATTATCCATTAGGGTTGTATTTGTCTAAGCCCCTCTGCACTGCAATGCAAGGACTATGAAATAGTTCATTGATGTCCCACTTGGGGGTGGGGAATAAGGCAAGTGGGACTATTCCAAGGTCTTTCACAGCCAGAATACATCCAGCTATTGCCGTATTGATTAAACATTTGGGTAGTTAATCAACACAGCCAAACCCTTTTAACCTGCCATATGCTGTATTCAAAAAAAAGCCTATTAAAATAAATCATGAGGATGCATTTTTAATCTTTCATATCACTGGAAAAATATGTATTTGACAAATTTAGATGATCAAAAAATACCCTGAGTTAAAGCATGTTCCTGATCTGAATACTGTCATTGTGTACACCTATATTTTTTTTCCTACCAACATTTATATTTCCTTGGAAACCAGAGTGTAGAATAATAAAATAAGGGCCTCAAAAGGAATACTAGAAGATGCCAGTTTTAGTCCAAATGCTCTAACATCTCCATATGAATAAAGTCATGGAAAATTGTGGCTCATTTTGGATAAGTGTGGAAACCTGTTTTTTAATTTGCCGTATGTAAAAACCACTAGAAGAAAAATGTGGTGAAGTTAAGTGGTTTTTGTTCATTATCACAATGTCCTTCTACATGAAAAAGTATGGAGACTACAAACAAAATCTAAATAGTCTCTATGTTTGCAGAACACCTTGGGATCAAGATATTAGGAACAATTCATTCATAGTTGTATTATTATTATTTACTTTATTCATTAAATATGAAACTCAGTCAACTGTACATTCAAAATTGCATCACAAATAACAT
>JANHJO010002199.1:288347-299205 GCA_032468235.1 Pseudoxyrhopus heterurus | reverse complement strand
GGCTGACATTGTAAACCGCTTAGAGAGGGTTGCAAGCCCTGATAGGCAGTATATAAATACAGTGCTATTGCTATTGCGGGCTGGATCTGGCCCGCAGGCTTTGAATTTGACACCCCTGCCATAAGCAATGGCCTCCAACCATTGTTTCATAAAATACAGAACATTTATAATGTGCATTTCTTTTCACAAGCATTCAAACAATCAATGTTCCCCCCCACCTCCTGCACTGAAATGTATATCAATATTCAAGAAGCAAACACTACATAAATATCTGAAGTTTAGGATCATCACTTTTTATGTCTTCTCAAATACACAGAAGAAGGTCTGGGAGTCTACCAAGAGAGTGGGAATCAGTCCTTAGTGCCAGAGGGGGGGGGAAATGAAAATAGTCCTCAAGGCTATGAAGAATTTTATCTGTTCCAACAAACACACTTTACAATGTTCAAGCAAGTAGCAATACAAGCCTTCAGTACAGACCTAGAAGTAATAATGTTGTCTAATCAAAATCTTTATTTCCTAAAAATCTTTATTTGGTGTTTTCTTCTGATTTACCACATTCCAAGAGACTTACGAGCACAGTAAAAAAAAGCTGTTGTTTTTTTAAAATGCATTTCTGAGCCTGCAAACACGCCATCTTGATCCCCATACAAATCCCTGATCAGCAAGTCAGCATCATAATGTCATATTTGCTTTCAAGGGGCTATGCTTTCTCGTTTTCCAGGCAAGCAGCATCAGGCTTTTTCTGAGCCATACATGTAAAGCAAGATTAAGAACTGTGGGGTGTCTAGTTGCTGAGATTTCCATGCAAGAAAAGAAAACCTCAAGCTGCCGAGACAGAATTACAGTGGCAACACGGAATCTAAAAAGTATGAACATGAAAAAGCTCAACACGGTAGCAGATCAAAAGAATCAATTACACACTGGTATCTTAGTCATAAGAAAATTGAAATGGACTGGAATTTTGATACTTTCATCAGAAGATCCTACTGTTTACTATTCAGGACACAAAAATTAAGGACCTGGAAATTCATTGCCGGGAAGGATACAATGGAATCAGTGACTGAATATCTATTAGACTATTACAAAGTCATCCACTTTCTATGATATGAACTTGAGCATATTCCAGAACATTTTCCAGAAGAAAATCAGGAATCAGAAATTGCTTTGAAGTCCTGAATTTTATTGATAGGGAACTAGAAAAAAATGTGCAGTGAAATTAAAAAAAAGGCCTTTTAAAAGATATTCAGATATTTTGATGGTTCTATGTCTACAAAGTTAAAAATGTGCAAGCAACAGCTTTCCCTGACACACTATGGAAGCAAAAACTGATTTGAATAAGCTGGAAAGAGTAGTTGATGCTTTTAAATATTTATGCTGAAGAAGGCTAGAGATCTCCTATATATATTATGGATAGCCAAACAAACACCAATGGATGGTAGAACGAATCAATCCAGATTTCTTAGTCAAGGCACAAAAGAGTAAGCTCATTATCATAATTCAAAACACATTATGGAAAGACCTAACTCTTTTGAGAAGCCTATTTACTGTACTGGGAAAAATGGAAGGAAAGAAGAGGACAAGCAGCAGTAAGGAGGATGGTTACAATAACAGCAGTGAAGTGTGTACTGTTGAAAGAACAAGTTGTGAAAGAGCATCCTGAATAAAATTCATCTTAATGGCCATATCAGTTCTATAATCAGATATCTGATGTTTTAGGGCCACATCAATCTTGCACATCATATATTTCCACCCACAATGGACAATACCTTGTATATTACTACCATAAAAAATATAAGCTCTTCAAAGACATCTGGATAGATCAAACTGAGAAGGATTATTAATCAATATATTTTTCATGTAGTAATGATTGCCTTCATCTTCTTCAAAGACTTCTCCTACCTCATCCATACATATGATATTGCAGGAAACCATGTCATTATTCACAATTTACAACTTTCTGTACCCTGAGATCTTCCACTTATGTTGGGACTGTAGCTTCCAGAATTCCCAATTGTTAGCCATATGAGTTGGGAATTTTAGAAGTTGCAAAACAGTACTAATATACCCAGAGCTGTATACAATGCCTATGATGATAAATATACTGTAATGTTTTTTTTAAAAAAATGTACTTCAAGCTTAGACACCGGATGATTGCAAAATGTATTCCTGTAATTGATTCGGGCACAATACAGAAGTAGTTTGCCACATAAGCCTTCTGGAATTGTTTAACTTAGCAGTTTGGCCAACAGCCTTGGTCACATGCTAGTTACTAGGACTGTACAGTATTTAGATCTGACAAGCAGAAAATGATTCAGAGAGTTTATGGGTACATATTAACACCTGTCACAACTCTTAAACCAAACCCACTTTTCCTAAGATTACCCTTCAGAGGGCAGCTGCACAATACCAGGAAAAGACATGGCTACTTTAAAGAGTTCACATAAAGTCCTCTTCCCTTTCCCGCATCTTTTTTCAAAAAAGTCACTGCAGACCTCCATGGGCATCTTACCAAGGATTAACTATGTTTGACCCAGGTTAGCTTCTCTGATTCAGTCAAGGTGAGCTAAATGCTACCATCTAGCTGATTAGAAGATGCCACTCAGCATGAAAAAGCTTAGTGTGCTGGGCTAGAAACTGGGAGATGGTGAGTTCTAGCTCCATCTTAAGCAAGAAACCAACTGGATGACTTTGGTTCAGTCACATCATCTCAGCCTTAGGAAGAATACAATAGCCAACTGCTTCTAAAAATATTACCAAGAAAACTATAAGCTAAGACTGATTTGAAGATAGACACAAACAAACAAAATCTGAGTTTATAGAACCACATTGGGATCCTCAGCACTTACATGAACAGCACTTTCATAAACAGCTTTCTGTGGGTGCAAATACTGCACAAGTAATGTCATTCCCACCATTTGTGCAACTTCATTCTCGAATGCAATCAAGGCCCATTACCTTGAAAAGACATTTCTGTGACCATTTTTTTCACCATAGTGATTCGATATGTAAATGGAAAGTGCAATATAAAACAAATAATTCAAAACCAAACTAAAATTAAGTGTAAAAAGTAATATTAATAAATATATTATAATAATGACCCACCTGGGTTTCACTAACTTCATATTGCCATCCCCATGCCTAGGTCAAACAATTAAAATTTTAATGATTTCCAGAAGCTAGAAGTGTCAGGACCAATCTGGACACTGGTCAGGTGTTCTAGAGGACAAGTATCTAAACAAATAGGCAAACTTCCCGGGTTGTGTAAGATGACATTCTTTAATTCATGAAACACAAACCACACCCCTCTTTCCGATCTAACAGGAAGTTAAGACATCCCTGGAAGGAGACATTTCTCCGAGTATATTATGAAAGGTTTTATAGGTGATAAGCAGCACCTTAAAATGCACCTGCAAGCCTACAGGAGCCAGTAGCAAAGGTGTAATCAAACACCCATTATTGTCCATGCCACTGCATTCTCGACAAATTGCAACTTCTGGATGTTCTTTAAGGGCAGCCCCATATGCATTGCATTGCAGTAAGCTGAGACAAAAAAAGAGGGGAGGGTTATTATTGCCTGCAGATATTACTTCAATGTTGAACCATTGGTATCCTGGTATAATCCAAGCGAATTTGAACTGCTTTCTTTTAATCAAGACAGCCATTCATCGATCAACATGATGCAGCCTTATAATGCATCACAGGAACTTTCCTCCATCAGATACTCCCTATCTAAGTTGGGCCAATCCCTTTAGCCATGATCATTCAGAGTCATAGGAGTTTAAGGCCAATATATCTGAAGAACATGAGGCTGAGGAAAACTGCAAACAAAAGGGAAATAGAATGTTTCACATTCAGAGTGCCCCATATTTAAACAAGCAAAAACAGAATATTAAGTTTCTTACATAATATCTGCTTCAAGAGGAACCAGAGATTTTGTATCCCAGTAAATTAAACTCTTATTAAAGAGATCCTACACCTGCCAGGTGACAAAATAAGTGACTTATGTGCGAGAGAGGCTTACCAAAAGTGATTTAAGCACAAAGCAAAGTTGTGTAGTAGTCCTCAACTTACAACCATTTGTTTAGTGACCATTTGAAGTTACAATGGCACTGAAAAGAGTGACTAATTATCGTTTTGCACATTCACCCCCTTTGCAGTAACCCCCATGGTCATGTGATCAAAATTCAGATGCTTGGCAACTGCCTCATATTTATGATGGTTGCGGTGTCCTGGGGTCATGTGATCACTTTTTATGATCTTTTGACAAACAAAGTCATTGGGCCGCCGGATTCACTTAACAACCGTGTTACTAACTTAACAACTGCAGTGATTCACTTAACAACTGTGGGAAGAAAGGTCGTAAAATGGGACAAAACTCACTTAACCACTGTCTTGTTTAACAATGGAAATTTTAGACTCAATTGTGGACACAAGTCAAGGACTACCTGTATATCCTTATCACTAGCCCTTAAGAAGATAACTCCTTAACCAGCCTTCCTTGGAATAAATCTACCTCTTATTCAGAATTTTTATTAGATGCTTTAAGGAAAGAATCTTCACTGGGTCAGATCTGGAAAAGGAAGGCAAGTGTGGAAGATTGCTCTAAATAATTTGGTTCAAGCTATATTAATAGAAGAAGGTGGCAGTAGAAGCTACACTGAAAACATTCATTCCAGCTTCCTCAAAGAAATATTTCATTATTTTCTGGAACCCATGGTTCTTCCTTTTTTTGGCCATAGGAAGCACATAATAGGTCAAAGGCATGAACCATCATATAAAGAGGTACATCCAGAGCTTGTTCCATAAAGTTCATTCTTTGGCATTGCCTAGCTAAAAATAATTATCTTTTTCTCCGCTGCAAGCTTGTTGAGAGACAGAGAAATCTAAACGTCTTAACTTGAAACTGCCTCACTCCCACAAACCTATTCATATCTACAGCACAAATGTGAATAATACATATTATCTTAGAATATTTTGTTTCCTAAGAGCTTTGCCAAGGACATTAAAGCTTTTATCACTGGTGTTTCTGCTTAAGAAAAAAAAAATATTTAATCAGGATCACATTGTCTTACAAAGCACAGCTGTTCTCAGTTGTAAATATTCTAAAGAACTACCACCACCAACTAACACCTCTCTTGGCTGCTGTCTATGAAAGCCAACATCAAATGAATAAACAAAAATATAGTGAAATTAATAGTAGTTCATAGGAGAAGGTGATCTCTAGGATTGGCTTTGTATTCAAAAGTTACATCGACCATGGCCATTTCAAAGCAAAGCTTTCTAACAGTTCAATTCAGAGTATTATGGCAAAGAGGATATACTGTAGATCAGGGGTGTCAAACTCAATTTCATTAAGGGCAACATCAGGGTTGTGTTTGACCTCGTGGCTGTGGTGGGCATGGCCAGGGTGCCAAGGACGATGCATGTCCCTCCTGAGCTTTGTTTTCAGCTGCAACGGCCTCCTGCAGCGCTCTGCCAGCGAAAATGGAACTCAGGAGGACCCTCCCAAGCTCTGTTTTCGCTGGCAGAGGCACTGTGAGCTGATCCTTTGCTGTTTCCAGGGAGGCCCTGCAGGCCAGATCTAAGCACCCCATGGGACAGATCTGGCCCACGGGCCTTGAATTTGACACCCCTGTTGTAGATTGTACCACTAGGCAATTCTTTCCCTTAATCATAGTGAGATGGAATGTAGTTCAAAGTCACGGCTTTGAATTTCTGGTAGGGAGGAAGAGGGCGAAAGCCAATTCCCCCTCCCCATTAGTTCTTATATCCCATTGGGGTTTTCCTGCATCAGTATTGTGATCGGGCATTTCTTGGCATTTGGTCAGATGCCCTAATAACAGAATCCTGCCAGACTATAAAACAACCATCTCCAATAAGTATTCGATATACTCTGTGAACGAACTGCTGAGGTGGGGTGACTTCCACCTCTTCCTCTCTACCAGACATTCAGCTGTCTCTTTTTCCTCTGGGAAAGATCCCTCCCGCGATTCTGGATTAGGTTCTATCATACTTGGTTAATCCCCAAAAGCTAAACAGGACAATAAGTAGGTAAGTGCTTAGATGGGGGATCACGAAGAATCTCACCACCGAAGTTGTAAGATTAAAAAAAGAATCCCAGAAGGCAGCAATGATAAACTGCTTCCTTATTGTTGCTACAGAAGTAAAATAGTTACAACCCCTTTTGTCTTCATGATGCGAAATTGCTTACTCTCTCTAGTTTAGAAGCAAAGTATACTTATGCTAGTTCAGAAATCATGCTTAACTGCAATTAACATAAACCAGTGGGAAGGACATGGAAGGAATGCACAGACTGATTTTAGTTCTAACTTTAACTGATAACCTGCACGCTTTGATGATGATTGCCTCATCAACCATTGCTAACCTTCTGGACTGGATAAACCATTAAGCCAATCAGGCTACAGTCTAAAATACCAGATCAACTGGGACTCCTGCTGTGGTGGGAATTTTCCAAGGTCAAATTGGATAAAGATTATTAGACTGAATTGGTTTCGGGCCGCTGTTCTTTAAATTGCTTGTTGCACAGAGCAAAGCAGAACCATGCATTAATTCAACACAGGAACTGAAATTATTACATTTTTATAAGCATCAAGAATGTCAGAACATCACTGTATTCATGTCTAACAAAGCATAGCTAACAATAATTGGTGGCATAATTGCGTGTGCTTCCCTTCAGGTTTTGTCTTCCTTCCTTCCTCCTTCCTTCCTCCCCCTCCATCCAAAGGAAAAAAAGAGGTGGTGGAAGAAAAAGAGTTTCTTGATCATATGGCATCAAAAGAACCAGTGGTCAAAACCAAGGATATCCTTTTGTAGAATTTTGACACTGAAGTTTAGCTTTACAGAAACTCATCCCTGATCTTTCAGAAGTATGAAAATAAGACTCCAGTATTTCATACTATCCCTCAAAAACATTTGAGTGTGGTTCACTTGCCCCTCCAAAAATGTGCAACCAGATGATCATTTTTAAGGAGACATAAACAGGAACTGATTAAACATATTAGGGAGTGGCCACTAAGTGTATTTAATTTAGTTGCAAATAAAACCCTATCACATTTCATTTTTGTCTTAGTCATATGGCACCATTTGTTCTGGTCACACATCCATTTGGCATGTGGTCTTCAAAAATCACTCCCTTGTGAAGTGCAGATCACCACTAAAAAAGCTGCACATTCCTGTGTTACAGAAACACCAACTTTTTGACAAATATCCTTTCCATCAGGAAATCATAATTTTAGCCTCAATTTCCCTACATTAGGCCCAACAATGTATAGAATTA
Organism: Pseudoxyrhopus heterurus; assembly: GCA_032468235.1. Lineage (NCBI taxonomy): Eukaryota > Metazoa > Chordata > Lepidosauria > Squamata > Pseudoxyrhopus > Pseudoxyrhopus heterurus. Next base: position 291,908 of record JANHJO010002199.1, on the reverse strand, counting down.
TCTTCAAATCTTTTGGGATTATTCCACAAAAGTCTAACCCAAGGAGGACAGTATCTTTAATAGCGAAATCTTATTTATCATGCATAGATGGGCAAAACTGCTGAGGACTGACTTATAGGTGGCTACTGAAAAGAGCCCCTTAAAGCTAACTTTCCTCTCATGTCAGGCGAGCGCTGGGACAGCCCGGAAGTGGAAAATTCAGGAACAAGAAGACACTGTTCAAAGGCTGCTTTGAAGAAGGACAGCAAGTACCGCCAGCTAATCCAGCTCCACTTTGTTCCCCCCACAGGAAAAAAATAATAATTTGTTCATTATGCCCCTTAAATATACTGCCTCCTTTTTTAAATTAAGAAACATTTATTTAGCTATGCCTACAAGGGGTAATTTATTTTATAAGCCGATCCAGGCTGTTATTTCTGGAAATAAAGATTATGTAGCAAGTGAACATTTAAAGTTTTTGAAGCAGCTAAGATTCTGAGTGTAAATGTTTGCTTCTGACTTGCCCCTAAGCAGTGAAGTATAAATAGCAGCAATTATAAAGTTGCTGGGGGAAAAAGACTGCCTTCTCCACAGTAATTTATAGTTTATTAGTAAAATATCAATTCATTTTATGTATCTAATTGAAATAGAAAACAAAATAAAAGTGATGCTTTGTTTCCAGTTCTCTTAGATCAGGACACCCTTCAATCAACCCAAAGGCTACAGAAAACAGGGGCCAGTCCACAAGTGATGGGGCCAGAATCCATTTTGAGGAAAGTTAGCTTCCACATTTAACCTAACAGCCCTCTTTAAAACTAAAAAACGGTGCAAGTTGAAACATTTGAGCGAGCACACACACCTCCTCATTCTAGAGTAGTATTTTTCAAACTTGAAGTCAGTGTGACTTCAACTCTCAGAATTCTCAGCCAGCATGCTACCTGGCGAATTCTGGGGGCTGAAGTCATACATCCTACATATATCAAGTTTTTAAAAAAACCAAAAAAACCATACCCTCTATTCTAGAAGGTATAACAGTAGAGGAGACAACAGACCGTAGATGATTTCTGTACATTTTTTGCACCCTGCCTAGGCCTATCTTAGCACGCATATTCTGCCTTTAAGCCTAACATAAATCATCTGTGTAACACAGCCACAAGTAACTTCAATCAGTAGTTTTAGGCATACAAACATGGAAGAGGAGACAAAAGTAACTTTAGTGGGGATGAAGAGAAGCAATATTCAAAGGCCTGTCATTAGATATAGAGATCAAACTGAAGAAGTTTATTATCATTAGAAGTGTTTTTTCCTAGTTGGAAAACACCATTTAAGTTTTGCATGTTTTGAAAGGATTGTCCTTTTTATGAACCAAAAGATTGTTTAAAGGTGTGTTTGCAATGATTCAGTATGTATCCTGTATATGCATCCTGTATAAAATGATGGCAGGGAAACTGCTTTTAAAACTAAAAGACAAGGAGAACTCTTTTCTCGTCCTACCAGTTTTTACCGTTTTAAGTTTTCTCCCAATCATCACACATTCACCCATAGCTCAGCGTGAAATTGTGGAGCAAACTAGATGGGTAATTTAAATTTTATTATGCTTCGTCAGGCACATCCAGTTCGTTCAGGGGAAGAGCAAGAAATGGGAAAAAGAGGCTGAGAATCCAGGAAAACTGAAAGTTTCTTCTGAATTATTTAATGAGGGTGTTTGTAAGCCTAAAAAATCAACAGTCTGATAAATTCTAGAATGTTTGCATAGGGATGACTACATATGCCAATGAAAGAACTGCAACAGCTGTTTATACCTTAGAAGCTCATAAAAATGTTACCCTCACACCAATATTCAGGGTTTTCTATTTCAGATACAGTGGAATGCTTTGTTTCTCTTCCAAATGCAATAAATTTCTATGACAGTGAAACCAGGAAGCAATAATCTGTGGCATTAATATTTATATTTCCAGGGAATCTGAGATTTGGAGAACACTCAGTTGTGTGAACAACAGTTGCTATAGTACACACCTATTTTCCAACTGAAATACTTTGGCCACCTCATGAGAAGGAAGGACTCCCTGGAGAAGAGCCTAATGCTGGGAGCGATTGAGGGCAAAAGAAGAAGGGGACGACAGAGAATGAGGTGGCTGGATGGAGTTACTGAAGCAGTCGGTGCAAGGAGCTTAAATGGACTCCGGGAGATTGTAGAGGACAGGAAGGCCTGGAGGAACATTGTCAATGAGGTCACGATGGGTCAGACACGACTTCGCAACTAACAACAACAACATACATTAAAAGAATATGGGAACATTAGGCAAACTTGTTTCACTCCTTTACCCAATACAAACTGCTCTTTTTTTTCCAAGTTCATCTCTCAGAATAGCTTTTCCTTTATTGTAAAACAGGATGGCGTTCCAGGACACCCATTTTCTTTAATATACTTTCCATTCAGCCATAATTCAGTGAGGCAAAAGCATTGCTATAATTAAGAAAGTATAGGTAAATACTCATTATACATTTTCCTGTCCCCATTAAATATCTTAAGCCAGTTTTCTGATCTCATCTCTTCCCGTTCTTAAATCTATCACTTGGCATTTCTATGCAAGTATATGGCTTTATTATTCTTATCAAATCTTTAAGGGAAAAAAATGATTTGCAGAAGGATTTAGCAACACTTTCTTTATGTCTCTCTTCTGTGGTATAAATATATACATTATATTTTTTTTCCAATTTCTACCCGTACAATCCTATTCCATATGATTGACATAGAACTGGTAGTACTTTGCTGCAGTTCTGTATGAGTCATTTCATTTATTTTATTTCATTTCATTTATGCCAGATGCTTTTCCATTTATAGCTAGTATATTGTAGTGAAGTCACTTCCTTATCTTATCTTACCTTATCTTCTATAATCTAATTTGGATTTTTAATATAATTTCTATTTTCCTATCCATCTCATTTACTTATATTTAATCTATTCCATTATTTTTCTTATTGTTTTCCCTATGTATCTCATTTATGTTTATTAATAATCTATCAATTCTTATGACTCTGTTCTCTCCTTCCCCCCTTGGGTTATAGTCAAGTATATACTGCATTTAACATTGCCACTTTTGAGTATCATTACCATTTCATTCTTTTCTATAATAACAGTAATAACAGTGTAATCATCTGAGTTAGTAGCCTTTGTACATCTAGATATTTTTTTTCTCCTGTTCAATCATGTCTGACTTTGAGATAATGCCTGGACAAATCCCTCCAGTTTTCTTGGCAAGTTTTTTCAGAAGTTGTTTGTCCTTGCCTACTTCCTAGGGCTGAGAAAAAATGACTGGTCAAAGGTTACCCAATTGGCTTTGTGCCTAAGTTGGGACTAGCTCAGGGTTTACTGATTTCTATCCTGATCCCTTAACAACTAAATCAAACCGACTCTCCATCTACTTGTTCCCCAATTATATAATTTAGTATATTTCATTTGCATTTTGGCTACTTCGATTTTTTCTTGATTTGTATGTGATATAAGGTAACAGTGTTCCATGTGCCATGCCAGCCACATGACCATGGAGACGTCTTCGGACAGCGCTGGCTCTTCGGCTT
>JANHJO010002199.1:250617-266100 GCA_032468235.1 Pseudoxyrhopus heterurus | reverse complement strand
TGCAGGCAGCTGGGAGCTGAAACTTAATTACTTTAAGTACAGCGTTTAGCCCGCTGCACCATTCAAGGCTCTTGAATTCAAAAATATATTTTTATGCCTAGACAAAATGCCATGGTATTTCCTAAAGCATAAAAATTAATGCAACAAAAGCAATTGATTAAATTTCATTTGTTATCTGCCAGGTTGGTTATTGCAAAACCCTGAAAAGCTAAAATACATCTTTCATTAGATCGTTGGTATTTAAATTGATAGAAATTGCTCTGGATGAAAAATTAGCATAACATGACAACAAAGGGCTTTACAAAGAATTACAATGAAGGAAAACATTTCTTCAAGTCTGATTACCATTTATTATTTACATTACCAATAGCTTTCCTTCAACTATACAAATTTTGTTAACAAAGTTGAATATAGATTTTTAAGGATCCAATCTGGATCGGTCAGAGATTTAGTCTTCTGAATTTTCAGACTCTATGAAGTAGTCAGCTAAAAAGCCACACATAATAGGGACCATATAAATACTACACAGAGAATAGCCCAAAGCACACATTCTGGTGGAGAGAAGTTCCCTGAGGATGGACTCCAGCACGAGTCCAAAAGCTCGGAAGACTAAACCTCTGGTCCCGATGACTGACCCAGATTGGATCCTGCAACATTATTCTGGGAATTTCTGTATATCTCCTGAAGACCATGCATTTATAATTTATTAGATTAATATCTCACTTTGCATCAGGAGCTCAAAATAAAATGCATAGCATTCCTACTACTTTTCCCTAAAACAACTCTGTGAAGTGGATTGGGCTAAGAGAGAGTGACTGACCCAAATGCACTTCTGTGGTTGAGCATGATCTAGACTTGAATTTCCCTTCTTCTAGTCCAACTCCTTAACCACTGCAACACACTATTGTTTGTTTATTTTGTTTATTTTTGTCTTGCTTTTATGTTCTTCAATAAAAGAGCAAAAGAAAAGAAAAGAAATGCCACCAAGAACATCTTTCAAGTTTTTGAAAACTTTTGATCAGACTAAATGCAACCAAAAGCAAGCAAGGGCAGAATAACCCTGTATTAACACCAAATCAAATGATTCCAGACTCTGTTCAGTTACAATGTGTCACTTAACAGAGCTGCACACTTTAATCTTAGCTATTACCTCTTTCCTTTATGATCATAGCAAGTTCTTGAACAATGTGTAGTAGAAAAGGTGTTTTATTTCCAGGAGTGCTGGCAGTAAAAAAAAAACCTGTTGGGCCCTGTTGGAGCATAGATTGAATTTTGATAAATAAGACTCATAAATATTTTATTCTGTGGAAAAATTCTACTCTGAAAATAAGTGGTAAAATACTCTGTTGGAAAGTTTGGGCAGAAGTTGGAATTATGACTTTAAACCAATTATTATGTAATGAGTGCTTTAAGGATGTCTCTCAAGTTCAAATTTGTTTGTTTGTTTATTTATGGACCAAGACCCAATCACAACTTCAAATTGAATCTGGCCTTCCTGGTAGTAGTATTTTCAACTTAAACATATTTCAATGAGTCAGATTCCAGATACTTTTGCTGCTTCAAAAGCACCTGACATTCTCTCTTATTAGATGGAATCTGTGACAGAGGTAAAATCCATAATATATATGTATCAAAAACTTAAGAATATTTTCAGGGAGGACATTTCTGGAATATTCCAAATGTGGATTAAGAAACTGGAATCTCCAATATTGCCCCCTTAATGGCATTATATCCTTTAAAATGTTTAAATGGAATCAGTAGATATGAGGTTAAAGTTGATTCATCAAAAATTTCCATTTATAGTATTTTGGATTCCTCCAAAAGTGTACCTGAAAGGATGGGCATCAGAATTTTTTGTGGAAGGAGCTGACAAAGCCCAAAACTGGTTTGTTCATTTCACTTGGTACAAGTTAGCCAACAATTATCACACAGAGATGGGTAAGAACATATTTAGAACTTTATTTCTGTGCAGAAGTAAAGACTTCATGCTTGGGACTAGAGTTGTAAAGCACACACACACACACACACACAATGCCCGCACAACAGATATTTAGATGATGATGATGATGATGATGGTAATGATGATGATGATGATATCCATTCAGTTTTATTTGATTCATGGTGACTCTATAGGCCAGTCTCTCCACATCTTCCAATCTTGCACTACTTCTCTGAGTTGTTCTAAGCTCTGGCTTGTGTCAGCTTTGATGGTGTCCAGCCACCATGTTCTTTGCTAACCTGGTTTCCTTTTACCATCAACTGTTCCAAACATAATTGCTTTCTCCAGTGAATTCTCCCGCATGACATGGTCAGAATAAGTGAGAGGCAGTTTTGTGATTTTAACTATTTATATACTCTACAGATTACATCAGCAGTTTTGATTGGTTGAAGACATTTACCTCACATCACACCTTAACTTTTGATGGGCTCTTCTCTGGGCAGATTTTCCTAACTTTTATAGGAGGGCCTAATGACTATGGTAACTATTCCCTTCATTCCCAGGAACTTCAAACAGCTTCTTTTAGTGTGGTGACATCAGACATGTAAAAACATTGAGGGTTCATTGACCCAGTCATGTGAAATTTTTACATTTTTAAATATTTGAATGTAAATAAGTAAATTTACCAGAAAATCTTTAGATGTTAAAGATATTAATGTGACATTAAATTATATACCCATGGTCTGGAATCTCTTTATTTATCAGGAATTATAATTGTATTCAGCCTGGAGAGAAGGTGTGCTGAGAAAACTGGAAAAGTGGTATTATTGCAGATGTTAAGGGTTAAGATTCCTGAAATATGTAATTTGTATTGGAAAAGGCAATATTTTCTACAAATCAAGGGATGAAGCAATATGTAGTATTTTGACAGAGAATTTGTGAGATTTTATGGCATTTATTAGTAAAACAGTGACTACTGATAAATTTAATACACAAGTTGGGTTTTTTTTTTAGTTTGGTACAAAAAACATACATATTCTCCAACAGCAAGACTAAACACTGGAATCTAACGTAGAGGTTCTTACATACAGTGCTGCAAATTTTTGAAGATACAAATACTAAATTAGTCCTTTATAAATAAGCTTAGCAACAGATAATAATTTACTTCAATAGTTGTGGGCGCTCCATCACTGAAGGTTTTTAAGAAGAGATTGGACAACCATTTGTCTGAAATGGTGTAGGGTCTTCTGCCGCTGCAGCAGGGTCTTAGAGTAGAATACCTCCAAGATCCCTTAGTCTGCTCTGCTCATTATCCATTCCTCCTTGTTGCTCTTTTTCCATTGTAATGCAGTTTTAGAACTTATTTATATAGTGTGGCTTTGATCAGAAACTTCATTGTATTACATTAGAGTCACAATTTTCATATTACCTTTGACATTCAAGATGCTCTTTATCTCTACTTGTCCTTTGTCAATTAAACATTAACTTGAGTTTAATTGAGCTCATGTGTTCTGCTTTCTTTTGCAGAGGTGAAGGTGAGCTGAGAGTAGAGGTGACCCTACCAAAGCTAATATTTTTTCTCTGAGAAATTAATTGGAAGTTTTTTTCTCTTTTGAAGCATGCCCCCACTAAGTGATCTCAGGGCTGCATTTAATATTGCACCGGGTCTACAAAGTAAGAGGGTTTTCATTGATTTTTCTTGTTGCTCTCAAAAGAAATAAACTACTATACAAGACAAAACTGTAGATCCATGCTGTGGACCATTCTGGACCAAAGATATGCTAAGTAACTGTGTGTTACAAGTCATGTAAACATTTAAAATGAATTAGGAAATCAGCTTGGTTATGATTACAACCATCTATTATTGAATGTTTTAGATACTTTTCGGGCAAAAATCCACAAAAGGAGCCACAAATCTATGATAAATCAGGAAATGCTTATTCCAGAATCCTGGGGATCTTAGCTAAAATAAAAAAACAACTTGAATGAGTTTGAAATGTACTTTCAAAGATGGGGAAATGGTCAACACACACATAGTTTTATGAAAAAAGTAACTGCTAAGATACCCAGGAATTGGGGCTTTTCATACTCAAAAGAGAAATAAGGCAGAACTTCACTCAACTGATACCTGGTGGGCATGTTGGTTTTGTTCTCATTCCTGTTTTTATGAGATAGGGAACTATTTAAATTCTTCAAATAAATAAATAATAACCAGCAGTGAAGTTTGCAATTCCTCTGCTCATAATATGCGTTTGACTAGCTAGCAATATAACTAATATTATATTAATGTCTCAAAATGTTGTGCATATTCTGTATTGGAATATAATACACCTGTGTGGTATAGTTGTTAGGGCAGAAATGAGCAACTATGGACCTTTTACAACCTGTGGACAACCCAGAATTCCTTAGCTAGTCATGTTGGCTCAAAAATTATGGGCGTTCAAGTCCACAGGTTGTAAAGGGGCCATCATTCCCCACCCCAACCAGTACCTGGTTAAGGCCAAGAAAATGTAGATTCAAATCCTCTGTCAGAAAAGGAAGTTCACTGAGTGATATTAAGCCAGTCAATTTCTCTGAACCCAAACTACTTCACAAGGGGGTGGATGTGAGGAAAAATCAGAAGAGAAAATACTATATAGGCTGCCTAGAAAGAAAGGTAGAATATAAATCTAAACAAAAAAGAATATTTGCCAGACAAAATACAGGAAGTTATGTGTTTGAGATAGCACATATACAGAAGAATCAGTAGGTAAGCATTTATTTTTAATGAACCTCTTGCTAATTGCGATGGTGAGGTATTTAAATTGAGGTATAAATTATGAAATAATATCAATAATAAATTATGAAAGTCCCAGGGAACACAAAACCATAAGGAAGAAAAACTCACACTGGCAGCCTTGAGACTTTCCTTCACATGCTTTTTTTCCGTATCACTTTGAATGAACTACAGTTTGCTTGTAGAAAATATCATCCACATTTTCTCCTTGGTTGAGTGATCAGTAATGAGCATGAACAGTGGTACTTTTAATTTTTGTTCTAATTATTTTAATCCAGATACTTTCAAAGGTGCTGCAAAGTGAACTCTCTGGATTTCAGGGGTGCTGTGAATGCTTTTTTAAAATTTAGTGGCATTCTTCTTTCTTTTCTATTACTTCTGCCTCTTTTGAACAAGTTGTATCCTTCAGCTGCTGAGTTACCTGCAGGAAAATTATCCACCAGGTTGCAATTATTTCTATTAAGTCATACTTGCTTTCCTATGGTAACAATTTAAGCTCATCTTTATTCTTTTCCATACTCTGAACATTACTGGATAATGAAGATTGTGAATGTTATGAATCAATATTCATCCTGATGTTACTTTGAGTGATACTATATATTAATTTACTATTATTATATTTTAGCATGTAAGCAGCAAATCCCCTTCAGAACAACAATTTGTTAATAAAAAGTTTAAGAGATTCCCCAGGGTATAATAATTGGTTATAACCATGATCATAGATAGCATGAAATTAGATCCCCAATCTGGATTTAGTACAGTATTAAGAAGTCATTGGCAACATGTCCCAGCTGATGATATTCTTGTTAAACAATTTTATTTCTTCACTGTGCCCAGTGAGGCATGGCACGCTTGTCAACTTCCTTTGTTTGAAAACTGGAAATGAGACATACCCTTCAAGCAAGCTTAGCTGAGCATCAATCAGCTATGCATAATACCTAATTAATATATTTTCTAGGCTCTTGTTTTTGATAACAGAGTTGAGTGGATATGAATTGTCAAGCTAATTTTATCTAATTTGGCTTTAGTGTCATGCCAAGAAAGTACTGTTTCATCCAATCCCCACTGTAATTGAGTCTAAGGTTCAGTAGAATATTGAAGAATACATGTCATATTAATTGGGGTGGTTAAAAGGAACAATACTACTAAAAAAAAAGAATCACCAGATAATATCACAAACTGCCAACTCCCAGCACAGAGCTTATAACTTTTTAGATCAAGGTTTATGAGATATAAATTTGTATTTGCTTGTTTCCTTTCTCCAACGCACACATCACTTAAGAGAATAGAAATGAGGCTTTTATAGTTAATTCTTTTTCCAAACTCCCACACAACAGAAGGTTGTAACACATATATTTATAACAACATTATAAATGGGCCAACAAACAAAAAAATGAGAGAGCATAAAACATTCAACAGTGGTGATATAAAAATAACCCACGTCAAGCCACACTTACTGGTCAATAAATGACCCCATCAATGTGGTTGGGAAGACAATGATGGGACAAAGAACTGACTATGAAGTTGCAAAGCAACAGCCATGTTTATAAAGCCACTTCTGCTTTTTGTCACCATTACTTTATTAACTGCTAAGTGACAGGCAGTCCAGAGACTTATGAGTTCAATTAAGACTAAACTATAAACAAAATGCTTTAATAAAGCTAATTATGCCTACAAAAGGAACCTCATCTGGGATGTGATAATAGGTTACTGTCCAAGAAATGGTGGAGAGTTTTTAATTGTAGTAATGGATGAATCATCCACAATCATTGTTAAATAAATTCTTAACAGATGCTAGCCATGGCATTACACTCACATAGCCACCAGGGGGGAGCATCTAGTACCCAGATGTTTCCCACCTTTCCTACCCACAGGAAGAGGTGGGGTTTTCAGATGTGTATAAAAAGCCCTCCCACATGTGCTTCCTTGCCTAGTTGTACCATGCTTTGAATAGAAGCAGACATGGTTGCATGTCTGGACCCCAACCTATAGAAGCATACACTCAATAAACAAGTTTTGGATTCAAGCATCTGCATCAGGCATCTTCTTTGGCTAGGAGTGTCTCAAAGATCCGTCGGTTAACCATCATCATCCTCAAAATCATCCATCCTGCAAAAATTGTTCTAAATCTTTCAGATTTAGCAAGAAAAGAAAACCGAGAAAAGAAACCAGGACATTGGAGACCCCATCCCCACTCCCAAATTTGTTTATGCATAACACATGCAATTCACATCCATTAACACGGCCTTGATATAAATATTATCTGTGTGTCAATGAACCTCACACAGGCCTGTATGAATGCTGTATTCACAACAATATCTGAAGGAGAGCCACATACTGAGTATGACTTTGAGGAAAAGTTAGATTCCCACCACTCCTTTTGACACACTGAGAATACTCGTATGATTAATTTTCTGAGGTATTACAGGAGTTATTCATGGATACCATTACGCATACCTTTGAAAAGTGTTATTCAGACCTCAGCTTCCAAATATGTACATTCATCTAGGGTTGTAATGCATTATTCTATTGCGTGAACCTCACTTGTGGAAATCAGGAAAATTTTAAAGTACAATTGGAACTCAATCCATTTGATATCCAAGTGGTTACGTGTGATAGGTTTTGGTGGCCTTTAGAACAGGAATAAACAAATATGGGGAATAATAGCCTTCTGGCATTGACAGCAAAATTTGTATATATGAATGCATTGATAACTGTTTGGAAATGTATTGATGATGCCAAAATAAATTATTCTGGAATCACAACAGAATAATTGAAATCTCCAATTATATAATTCCTAAGATTAGTTTTGAAATTTTGACTGTTATCCCTAAGAACCTTTCTGAAGTAATCACTGTTGTGTGCTAATTAAAAATTTAACCTTATGCATATTTTTTAACTTATAAATTTTTAAAAACCAAAGTATTACTATATAAAAACTTACATACCTAAAAATATTATTTTTATAGTTTTGCAATTGTGCCATAGGCTATTTTATTAATCTATTAGATTAGAAATGTTTTGACTGTATTAATTCTTGCTTTTTTTACTACAAAATTAGCTTTACACAAAAGAGCTTATATCACCCATCCTCGAATATTAACAGAAAACAAATAAATATAGAACTATTGTAAAAAAAATAGTACTAACAAAAATACTTAGAATGTTTTGTGTCGCAGATTAAGTGACTGAGCCATGGTGATACAAAATCATTATAAAATTTGTTTTAATTGATTTTTTGCAAATGTAAACTGTCTCTTGTCCCATAATTTAAAACCTGAATACAATTAGTTCCAGAAGACAGCAAAACAGAAATAGAAAAGGGAGTTACAATAGTAACGAACCATGGAGAACAGGGATTGCAGCAACAATAAATTGTGAGGAAAATGCTACGATTCAAACCAAGGAAGGAAGAAAGGAGAATATGGGAGACATTTGGAGAGATACTACTATTATGAACTGTTAAATATGTAGGCTCTATTTTACTATAAAATGCATATGTCTATATTCAAATAACTGCACAAATTATATGCTATGACCAGATAAACCTAGCAGACAACTTTGTCTTCCAAAAAGTAGAGAAGGGAACTAGAGGGTCAGCCATACTGGACTTAATTTTCACTAACAGAAATGAAATGATGGAAGGCGTTGAAGTTACAGGAACCTTGGAGGGGTGACTGGCCATGCAATATTGGAATTCAACATTATGCAAGCATAATGGAGCTGCTGTGGCTCAGTGGTTAGAACGAGGTACTGCAGACTATTCTGCAGACTTGCAGATCAGCCGTTTGGCTGTCGAATCCCACCAGCTCCAAGGTTGACTCAACCTTCCATCCTTCTGAGGTCGGTAAAATGAGAACCCAGACTTTGGGGGCAATATGCTGATTCTGTAAACCACTTAGAGAGAGCTGTAAAGCACTGATAAGCGGTATATAAATACAGTGCTATTGCTATATTCTGATAACCTCTTGCTTCCCGTTGCATTTCAGATGCCCTAAACCTGGACAGAAACCACACCACGCTTTCTACAAACTCCCCGCTGACACCACTGGTGGACACAGAGAAGAGCTGGCTATATACTCTGGACCCCATCCTGGTTACCATCATAGCCATGAGTTCCCTAGGAGTCCTTCTAGGGGCCATTTGTGCTGGGCTACTACTATACTGCACCTGCTACTACACTAGCCTCTCTTCCCGGAGCTCCACCACTCTGGAGAATTACAACTTTGAGCTTTATGACGGCATCAAACACAAGGTCAAAATGAACCACCAAAAGTGTTGCTCTGAGGCATGACTGATTGCACTGAAATCACATTTGACATTTCATTCCAGCGGCAGTGGCTGGGGAAGATTACTTTTTTCTATGGGAACTGAATGCCATAATTTTACACAAGCCCATGCTGGAATGCTGAAGGGGTGGGGGGTTGCTGTGGTTTAGAAGAAGAAGAAGAAGAAGAAGAAGAAGAAAGCAGCAGCAGGAAGAGGATTACCCGTTGTAAGAAATGTGGGTAAATCTTCTCTTGCAGGAAGAAACAAAGCAGCCGCCACGCTCTCCCTTTTGTTTCTTCTGTGAGCCAATCGCATCTCTAGAAGGCAAAAGATCCGCTTGGTTTTGAGGAAGCGAGGGACAACATGTGCATAATTATTTGCCACTTCCTTCTTCGGATGAGATTGCTAAATGGCCCTTCCCCTTTCTAGTCTTAGGAGTTATAATCTCACACTTGCTTGCACACACAGGTAACCCGCCTGCCCCAGCCACCTTTGGGAAATGGTGCTTGATTGAAAGGAACTGTCTCAGTGCTGTGGGTGATGAAACCGGTCCAGGAGGCTGCAGCCACTTCCAGTCTCCTCCACCCCAGCAATGAAACATGTGGGGCTCCCTTTCACCCATCGGAAAAGGAGTGGCAGTGATTGGGGACAGAGGGGGGTGGGAGGAGAGGATCTGGCTCACAGATCAGCGGGGAAAAGCAGCCCTTTCTTCCTGGATTACCCGGCAAAAGAAACAGGCAGCCTGAGATGTGAAAGTTGACAGAAGCACCTCCTCCAGAGAAGCTGAAGAGCCTTAAAAGTGGTTTGTGAAAAAGAGCCATTTATTAAAATCCAGATCTTGGACTGAAACAGCAGAAGCCTTCATCACAAGGGCTCTTTCTTCTCCTTTTCTTTCTGACCCTCTTTTTTTCAATCTTGTTTTTTGTGTGTGTGTAAAAAACATTGCCGCAAACAAAAGACACAATTATAAGGTGCCCAAAAACTCAGGAGATGGCTTTTTATATATTTCAAGAGGAAGACAGGCTGCTAGGTAGGTAGGTAGGTAGATAGATAGATATATTTTGTTAATGCTGTGTCCGCTCTGATGGGGGGGGAAGAGAAGTATTAAAAGGCTCGTGGAGTAAATGCAGTTATTCAGCCCATCACACAGAGTGGCGATGTTCATACCTCTAACTGGCAGATATGATTTAATGTCATCATTAGCCAATCAGAAGGACTTAATTTTTCTGCAAAGGATTCTAAACTAATGTACCCTTTGAGCAGATTCATAATTGTGGTGCTGTCTGGCAAAGGCATCGGTCCTTCGCAGATTAAGGTCCTTTCGGGAGGACCTACGCCACTGGAAACCCAAGGTTGGGGCAACATTGCAGGGTATCAAGGTTAAAGCTGATATTCTAGTATGGATGTCGCATAAATGGATCTGGAGCAATCTTCTATCACTTTCTTCTTCCTTCAGAAAAATGCAACTTGCTTGTTGTGGTTTGCATAGCAACTTGTTTATTTTTGAAGGGCTTTGTGTGAATATGTATTTGACTTTTCTTTTAATAAAGTGCCTTAGAAAATATATTTTTCCCTTAGAGATGTGTGATGTAATGAATTACAACTGAGGCATTCAATGTTTCTCCTTATCCTTCTTCCTCCTTCACTTCTTCATTGCCATCAGATCTCTACTGGGTAGAGTTTTGTCCTCTCAGATAGTCAAATATATATCACTGATGTTTTCATGTGTGCTGTGCCATGCTTGGAGTGTCTTGCAGACCAGTTTACAGTACCAACTTTCAATTTCCAATGCCTTTTGTTCAGCTGTTGGCAGCAATCTTCAAGCCACAGGGGGTGTTTTGTGTTTTGTTTTTTAAATCATAGTGACTTAAGGTGAGGGACATTTTCCAAATTAGCAGATTGGATAAGCAGTTTTTTTTTTAAAGTGGTAATTTGAGGAATGACACCTGATAGCTCAGTATGATACTTTGATATTCAATGATAATGCTACAATGCTGATATAGCTTCATCTTTGTGATGTTGTGCTGGCTAAGTTCTTTTCTAGGAATGCAGCAAATTGTCAGTAATTGTTAAAGACATTTCACAGGAATGCATTTCTAAACTGCTACTTGTGAATGTAATGGTACATCTTTGGGTACACGTATGTCATATTTGTACACGTGTATAGAAATGAGGCTTTTCAGCAGCTATTCTACATACACAGGATCTACTGTCATGCAGACTACGAAACGCTCCTCTGGACAGTTTTATGTGCATGTTTACCAAGCTGAGTGTCTAGAATGTTTGGTGTACGTAGTAATAACCACCTGTGTGCAAGGGTATGAACAAGGCACTTACTTTCACTTTAACACACTGAAGTCACAGTTTTGTCCAGGTGAAGGTGTGCTTAGTGGAGCTGATTTTGGTGCATTTAATTCTGTGATAGACTAGGATGTTAGAGCATTGGTTTTCATACTGTTTTCTCCGTTCCGCAGAAGACCAGCAGGAGCAACTCATGGAAAGAAATAATATTACTGGTAGTCCTTTGGGGCCACAGTTTCCAGTGCTAAGCTAGGTGATTATTAAGTGAGTCACATTAGATTTTGCAACTTTTTTATGCACAGTTGCTAAGCAAACGGGCTTCTCCCGTTTGCTTATCAAAAGCTGGCTGGAAGGCCACAGCTGGCAACCCCAGGACTCTTCAGCCATCGCTGAAGTGCATGCCAAGTGCCGAGCCCTCAGATTTTGAGCGCATGACTGTGGAGATGCTGCGACAGTCAGAAGTCATTTTTTTTCAGTACCATTGTAACTTTGAACAGTCAATAAATGAATGGCTGTAAATGGAGGACTACCTGTAACTAGATGTCCTTGAAAAACAGCATGGGCAAGATGCCACCCATCATTCCTAAAATGAATAGGCGCCTCGGGAGTTTTGGAACCTCCATTGTTCACACAGAGCAAACAGCTGGCTAGCTAGTGGCTCGGGTCTTGGAAAATACTTTGGAATATGCTCCCAATTCTGTATAAGAGTTGTTTGGTTTTTACGTGCTCCTGGGTTTCCATAGCAGAAGTCAGCTTAGAGAAAGTACTCTGGTAGGAGGACATGTCAAAAGCACTGCCTTAAAAGCAGCCTTGCTCTAACAGAAGAATGACTATTCTGTATCTATCCAGGTATACCATATACAGATACACTTCAGCTCACCCTAAACGGAAGTACCGTATAGAGCGTGATCATCCAATTTTACAGGGGCTCCTTTGGCAGACCTGATTATTGCTACCAACGTTGAAGAAAGGTCCAGAAGCCAGCCAAAGCTTATCACTGGAGCATTCCGTGGTCTTCAGCGGAAGAATCAAGCGTAGTTGGATGGGGTCCTATCCATATTTCTCTTATACTTGTATGGTGGGTGAAGGAAGACCTCAGAGATGATATAGATATATTCAAAGGTAGTGTTGCTGTCTGTAGTAGACATACAGAGAGTGAGAGTTCGTGTATACATATATTACCATGTATATGTGTTTGCGCGTGCTTGTGAGTTCTCTGTATGTATTATATATGTGAGTGGCTATGTGGGGTTTCTTCTATCTTTAATGGAGGCGGAGGATGCTGCTGCCCTCGACGTAGGTTCAACTGGGAGGGCAGAGCAAATGGCATGCAATTGAAGAGTCCCACACACTTTGTATTCCATGTTGGCAGGTACAGGGGCTTTGTTGTGTGTGCACTCAGTGAGCAAGAATCTGGCCGTAATGCTGCATAGCTGATACCTCACCTACCTCCATGCTGGGTGCTTTACTGTTCTAATGCAGAAAATGGTGTTTGATTGTATTTTTCATAGGGTGAAAGAAAAAAAACGAAAAGAAATGGTGCATATTTTCACGTTGGTATGTTGTCATCTGCAAAATGTATGTTGTGCTTGATGATCCATGTTCTTTAGTAACCTCCCTCTTTTCCAAACGGACAAAGAAATGCAGCCTAGTGTGACCAATGCCTTTGCTGAAATATTGCTCGCCCTCTCTCTCTCCCTCCATGCCTCCTGTGGTCAGCTTCCCCATGGCCAGTAGGAGCAATGCAATAGAGTTGCGTCTAGGGAGTAAGAGGGAAGGAAAAATGCAGGAAACCGGGATTTTGCATATCTTACCAGCTCAAGGTAGTTTGACCATTTTCCTGGCTGTGCCAGATCATGTGGGCTTTAAAGCTTTTACTGTGATTCTTCAGTGTTTAAAGAAAAACCCAAACTGTGTTTCTATGATTTGTATAAAAGCCTTTTAAAAGTACTATTTAATAAACATTATAGTAGATAACTTTTCCGAGTCCACTTATTTTGCAGCTGGGAAAGAGAGGGAACGTTCTGGGTTTCTGATGCTTCCAGGGCCGTCTCCCTGCCAAAACCGTGAGAGTGACTTTGCCTTTGTCCATGGCATGGACTGGATTAGCCCTTCATGAAGATGGCGATGGGCTTTTCCACCCAGGGGGATTAATTGTGCTACATAACAAGTTACACACAGTGAGGAGTGGATTAAGGTATGATTACATATAATTGCAATTTCTTAAATTTCCATGGCAGTTTGTAATTTTGAAAACCCTTGGCATGTGAAGTCCAACAAAGTTATCGTGACTGCCCCATTAAAATCAGAGGAACAAACTGTTAATGGCTGAAGTGCCCAGAGCTTTTAGCAGAATTCATAGCCCAAAGCTAGGTGTGTTTATTGGAAATTATTACCACATGGCTCAGCGTGGTTTACTCTCAATAAATGTACCAAGTGTTTTGATCTTGGACAGTGCTGCCATTAGCTAGATTAGGCTTGCTTATAATGTCATCTGTAATTACCAGGAAACAAGTAAAAAATGCTGTGGTAAAATAAGTCCGCATCATTCACAAAGAGCTGAATTCTCTGACCTCTACACATGTATGAAATGTGAATGTTCTTGCTGTCTTGCATAATGCATTTCTTCTGCATTTTATAATGAGCAGGAATGATGGAAATCCATGAATACTTTATTCAACCAGCCCCTACAGGTTGGAATACATGTAAGAGAAAGCGGCACAGTATGAAATTTTGTTCTACTCTGTAGAGTTATTGGGTAGAGCGGGAAGGAAAAGGAAAATTTTCATGGAGTCACATTTTGCGCCTGGGATTACATTCATTCTGTATTTTTTGTGCGCAGAGTAAAAAAAAAAAAACGTGCTGCACAGCCAGCTTTTCTGTTTACCAATAATTTCCCATGAACTTTATAATTCCCCTTGTTATCTAAAGATCTCGCTTGTTTTCACTAGGGCACCGTCTGTGGTGGGGAGGGCAGGCCACTTGGTTCTATAGTGACTCAGGACACCTTACATACGTATAAAAATTAAAACAAAATGCATTAAAAGATAAAAAGAGGACTAGCCAGAAGCAAAACCCACCCCCCAAAAAAGCTAAGGTGCCAATAACCAACCAAAGAGGCTTTCATTCTAGCCCAGGGCCTGGGAAAGCCATCAGATCTTAAGCAGGTTGCAAAAAGTCAGAAGGCTGGGAGAAGTACAACTCTCCTTGGGGATATCAGTCATGTTTCCTGGGCAGGTGAGCAGAAACATGAGGAAATAGGTAATCTCTCAAGAAACCAGGCCCTATGCGATTGAAGGGCTCTATAGCAGGGGTCTCCAACCTTGGCAACTTTAAGCCAGCAAAGCTTGCAAATTCTGGGAGTTGAAGTCCTCCAGGCTTAAAGTTGCCAAGGTTGGAGACCCTGCTCTATAGGCAATAACCAGTATCTTAAATTGCATCAGAGGCATCTCACAAAGCCCTGCCAAGGCCTCTCCATTCCAGACCAACTGTAAATTCCCAATGGCCTTCAAGGACAACAGTAGGAAGAGCACCTTAGAATAATTCAATCAACCAGAAGGAAAACAGGCGTGCAAGCATCTCAGAAGGCATCCTCCCTAGTTTTCTGGAAAGCAAAAGTAAAGGTAGGAGAAGCTCTTTTCAGACTTGCAAGTTTCTGTAACTGGTTTGTGCTTCTTGAAGGGTGGACTTAAATCTTGCAATCTTTTTATTTTAAGATGGAGAGAAGGAAAAATATTTTCCCCATTTAGAAACAGTGAAACATGCATTTATCCGCATACATTTGCATACAATCGTCCGGCTGTTTGCAACTTATTCTTCCTAATAATATATTATAGGAGCAGCAAGGAAAGTTTAGGATTTTAAAAGCTATTAGACACTGAAAAGCTTCAAAAGCCTTCTGTTTACCACGGAGTTAAATCACTGTTGCAGAATGAATCTACACCTTTAAAAAACATGACACTAGTGATCAAGAAGCGGTAACATCCAAGCAGGAGCCCCAGGTTATCAAACTCAGGGGCTCAACTTCATAAATCTTTTTCAGAATCCTTCATTCAGCCAATGTGCTAGAAATAACCATTCCTGCCAGCCAGTCACAATCACTAATAATGCACTAATAGTGCATTATATTTGGTATCTCTAGAGCAGGGGTCTTCAAACTTGACAGCTTTAAGACTTGTGGACTTCAACTCCCAGAATT
>JANHJO010002199.1:212817-228145 GCA_032468235.1 Pseudoxyrhopus heterurus | reverse complement strand
CTGACGCATCCAGCCTGCGGGACGGGAGTTTGACAGCCCTGCTCTAAAGCAAGGGCATGGCAACTTTACAACCTGTGGACTTCAACTCCCAGAATTTCTGAGCCAGCATGGGAATTCTGGGAGTCGAAGTCCACAGGTCATAAAGTTGCACACCCCTGCTCGAGACTTATAGATTGTCTGCTGTGTAGAAGTAGATCCTGTTGTACATTGTCTGTGGCTTCTGATTTATTAATCGTTTGCCTGAGCTGAAGGGAAGGAAGAAAAGGCAGTTTGAGTAAATGGGTTAGAAGAAGTGGCTTGTGACAACTGATTCAAGTAACCCTGTGAGTGTGTGTGTGTCTGTGTGTGTCTCATGAACACATAGATACATACACTGACTTGCCTAAGAGAAAAAAAGGATCTGATTTATTCATCAACCTGGCAGAGCTTCCAAGTTTGAAGAGCAGTGCCACTAGGGGCAACTAATTCCACTTCTGTGCTGCCAAGAATTCATTTTATTTTTCTTTCTTAGATTTCCAGAGAAGCTCCAGAGGCAAAATTTTGTAGATACTTGTCTGTTTTCATTAGCCATGTTTTATCATGGTTATGTTTACTGACAATAAATAATCTGATTTCATAGTTCAGTTATTTATTTATTTTGCTATAATAGATGGTCCGAGAGTGACCTCCCACCCTCAAATTTATTGGTGAGCCTCAAGCAACACAAGAGACATGTTTGAAGGCACAGGATGCAGTATTTCTGCTTTTAAGTACATGGGTGCTGGGCAGTACAGAGAGATAAAAGAGCTGAGGAAAACCTTTGATGTTAAATCTCTGGATTGTCATGGCCAACCAGGAAAATTCTGGAAATTTATTTGCCAAGAACACCTCTCCTTGGCAGTTATTAACAACCAGTTTCTGTCCAACTATAAAGTTAAAATGGAAGAAATCAGAAGGATAGATAACTACAGTGGTTCAGAAATCGATAATTAACAAAGTCATGTATGCATTATGTATCATGGATGATAACGATTTAAAAAGTGTATCTCTAAAATCCTATCTTGAGAAAAACTGAATGTAAATAGAACTCAATGTGGATGTCATACCTAACCTTTCTGGCAATTTTTAAAAAAATTAATCTCCATGCCTCCTGCTTAACTGATTGATTTAATAAGCATTAAATTCAAAAATCCAGTTAGTTTTAAAAATTCATATGCTTTAACTGGTGCTTCATGAATATTTACAGATAAATTTCTTTCTCAGCTGGTGATTAATCCATCAGTTGAGATACCAGGTGATAGAAAAATATTATGTGTAATAGAATTAAAAGAAGGATTTTCATATCTTAATGGACAGAAGCAACCTGCTGTTGTTTTTTAACAAAACATTTAATGTCAGATTTTAAAAAACAGTTTTGGAATGGGGAAAAAGCCTTCAGCTAAAACAAGCCAGACTTGATGGCACTCAGAATGGTGCAAAGAGAAAAATTGCTGAAGGAAAAGGGTTAAATTTTCCTTTCTTCCCCCAATTTTAATTCAAGTTGCCATTTTAAAAGTAATTTCTCATGTAAAAGAGAGGGAGAGTCATCAGAAAATGTTACATGTATTAGTATATAATATATAATGTGGGTATCAGAATATGTAAAATTAGCTGATTTTCTTAAAAATAAAACATATCTTTCTGAATAATACTATAGAAATTTATTTCTTTTTATTTTAAGTTTTTATTTGAATCTAACTGATAAGAGGAAATAAAATATCAGAAAATGTATTGTCCCTTAATATTGGAAACCCCAGAGACAAATTCCTTGTGTGTCCAATCACACTTGGCCAATAAAGTATTCTGTTCTGTTTTGTTCAGTTCTATTCTTACAAGTTACATGACATTAAATAGCATATATTAGATAATACATACATGGCACAACATATATTGTAAGAGCTGAGACTGGCAGCAGGTACCACACTACCTAGGGCATAGGGAATCATTGTATAAGCATACTACAGCTACAGCCCAAAACCACTGGGAGATTGACCAATTATCTGGTTATTCAAAAGGATTGGAGGGAAAATGTTGTAAACTGCCCAAAGTCACTTAGGTGAGATGGGCAGTGTAGAAATCAATCAATAAGTCAATCAATTAAGTAAGTACATAAATAATAAATACTTAAACTATGAATGAATGAATGAATTAATTAATTAATTAATTAATTAATGAATATTATATTGCTTTCAGTCTTTCTTCTCTTTGCAGTGTAGTATATAATGGGCAATCTACCTGTTGTGTTTAAGGCTTTGTTCTTGTCTGCAATAAAGAGTCTAATCTAGTCATGTCAAAGAATCTTCTGTCTAGTCAACCAAACTCCTGAATAAGGAGTTAAATGCTAGGAGAGCTGTGAATTACTGACAGGCCATAGGGTGAAGCTTCCTATATTATGATTTATATCATAACATTTGTCAACTTAAATAACATTACACTTTGTTTCCCAAGCCATATAAGCCAATGAAGCAATGCCAAAATCTGATCAAGCTAGAGATAAGGTTTGTGAGATGAAAAAGTAATGAAAAAGAATAAATCAAGATTTCAACATTTTGTCAAATGGAGCCTGAATAGTGTATGTCCACCGGAACTGGGATGCAAAAAATCTGGCTAAACATTAGAACAGGGGTGTCACATGTTCGTCACAGTGGCATCACATGAAGTATCAGGACTTTTCCCCGCTTCCTTAAACCGCATGGGCGTAGCCAGCATGTGACGCATCCAGCCCGCAGGCCAGGAGTTTGACAGCCCTGCATTAGATGATTAGCAAATAGAAAGTTCTCATTGCTTCCATCTATTGGCTGTCCAAATTTTTGCAACCCAGATTTGATAGCCCTAGAGAAGAAGTCTGAGATCCTAGAAAGTTGCTCTTAGGCAGAGTATGAACTATGAAGAAAAAGGGATTGTTACAGAATGATAGAGAAGAAGTTCCCAATCTTGTCGACTTTAAGACGTGTGGACTTCAACTCCCAGAATTCATATCTGGCTGGGGAATTCTAGGAGTTGAAGTTCACACATCTTAAAGTTGACAAGACTGGAAACATCTGTGATAGAGAATGTGAATTTAGAAGAGGGGAAACTGTTCAATAAAGTTCCATCTAATTTTATCCTTCCTCTCATCTTCCTCACACAAAGATGTGTGCTGGCTTTTCAACAGGATTCTCTTGTCCACCCCTGAGAGTCCACCCCTCTTCCATACACAGCTTGTGCTGTTGCATTCCCACATTTTCATGATCAAATCAGTTTTGAATAAGTCTTCAGGAGCTAATATGATTACAGGTAGTCCTCTACATACGACCACAATTGAGCCCAAAATTTCAGTTGCTAAGCAAGACACAATTTTATGACCTTTCTTGCCACAGTTGTTAAGCAATACGCTACAGTTAAGTTAATGATGCAGTTGTTAAGTGAATCTAGATTCCCCATTGACTTTGCTTGTCAGAAAGTCCCAAAAGGTGATCACATGACCCCAGGATACTGCAACTGTCACAAATACATGCCAGTTGCTAAGTGAATTTTGATCACGTGACCAATGCAATAATCATAAGTGTGAAAACCGGTCATAAGTCACTTTAATCAGTGCCATTGTATCTTTGAATGGTCACTAATTGTATGATTGTAAGTCGAGGACTCCATATAAATTCTGGCTTCTATTGATGCAGATGAAGACCTCTGATGGTAGCATTTCAGCATTTTTATCTGGAATTAAAGAGGCAGCTGATTCCCATGAAAAATTGCTTTCTCCCACTTCCTGACTCCTCAAATCGCAGGCTGTCTTTCAGTCAAACTACAGTTCTCGACTTACAACCATTCGTTTACAACCATTCATTTAGTGACTGTTCAGAGTTACAAGTGCAGTGAAAAAAAAAGTGACTTGTGACCATTTTTCACACTTATGATCATTGCAGCATCCCCATGGTCACATAATCAAAATCTGGATGCTTGGCAACTGGCTCATACAGCTACTCCTCAACTTACAACAGTTTACTTAATGACTGTTCAAAGTTACAATGGCAGTGAAAAAAAAGTGACTTGTGACCATTTTTCACACTTGCAATCGTTGCAGCATCCCCAGGGTCATGTGATTTACATTCAGATGCTTGACAACTGACTCACATTGATGGCGGTTGCAGTGTCCCTGGGGTATGTGATCCCCTTTTTCAACCTTCTGACAAGCAAAGTCAATGGGGAAACCAGATTCACTTAACAACCAGATTACTAACTTGATTAAATAACTTCAGTGATTTACTCAACAAATGTGGCAAGAAAACTTGTAAAATGGAGCAAAACTCACCTAACAAATTTCTCATTTAACAACATAAATTTTGGGCTCAGTCATAAGTTAAGGGCTACCTATATTTATGAAGGTTGCAGTGTCCCAGGGTCATGTGATCCCTTTTGCGACCTTCTGATGTTCAAAGTCAATAGGGAAGCCCGCTTCACTTAACAACCGTGTTACTAACTTAACAAATGTAGTGGTACGTTTAATAATTGTGGCAAGAAAAATTATAAAATGGGGCAAAACTCACTGAACAACTGGCTTGCTTAACAACAGAAATTTGGGGCTCAATTGTGGCCATTAGTTGAAGACTGTACATTCAGAGGATAGTATGGATAGATTTGACTGTCGGTTGTATAACCCACGCTGACCAATTGTACGAATCATTGATTTAATTTCTTAACAGCAGCAGTGATGCTTGTAGATTAGTAGGGCTCTCAAGGTCCAAGAAGGGAAAGAGCTGGTTGGGTAGAAGATGATTTATAATGTTATGTCCATTACTTTATGATTTTGCATTCCCACAAAGAAGATGCAGATAATCTTTGAAAAGCACATCAATACCACTTAACTACAAAACTCAAATAATTCTTTTGAACATAACAGTTATGTTTATTTCTTCGGGTAACCATGCTGGTGGTGTCAGCGTAAATAATTTTAATTCCCAAATTAATTTTAGCTCCAGCCATTCTTTGTGCTTAGTAGAGAAATGTAGCCTCAGAGGTATACTTCAATGAATTGCCAAGTCACAAAATACAATTCTCAGCACTTTCTACACTTGCTAGTAAGCTCTTTTTTTTTCCATAGGCAGTCTTTTGGCAGAAGATATTTTGTGAGAATGTAATTCCCCTTCCCTTTGCCAACAATTAATTCTAAATACAGAGCAAATTGTTTAATTTTTGCAGATACGTTTAATTTGTTTGAACACAAGAGACCAAGCTGGTTTTTCCTTAGATCCCTTGAAACTTCTGCATTTAAAAAAAAATCTTACCTTTATTATTTTTATAAATAACTCAATACTCCTTCCACCTCCTATTTTCTCAATAACAACAATCCTGTAAGAGAATGATTGGCCCAGAGTTACTCAGCTGACTTTGTGGGACTAGAATTCACAACCTTCTGCTTTCTTGCCTGGTCCTGTAACTACTACACCAAATCATATTATATATATAATATGATTCTAACTAAGTCCATTATACACTAATTAAGTCTCTATTATACACTTTGCAGAAATGTATACATTAAGGTATTACATTTGGGCTGCCAAATGCATATGACCACTAGATGGCAGCAAAGAAATACAGGAGGCTCTAACTTTGTTGCCATCTTTTCATGGAGTATATGCTTTTGAATTCCTAGGCTGGCATAAGCTGGGTCGAGGACGCGAGCGTACTCCATCACATGGCGAACCTGGGCTGCCAGCTTAGCGTCTTAATTGCTGAGCCACCACGCCACCCTAATGAACATAGTGGTATTTCTGAATAAACTGATCCTATTTGCCCTGATTTTTATATGCATATGATGTTGTACAACACAGGTTAAGGGTCATGAATGTGACCAAAGTACCACAGGTTTCCTAATGTTACTTTAACTTTGTTCTTAACGCATGAAACTTTTAATGTATATAAACATTATATTACATCCTCAACTAACAACAGTAATTGGGGCTGGGAACTCAGTTGCTAAGTGATGCAGGTGTTGACATATGAAGCATGACCTCACATGACCATGCTGACTAATGACAGCAGTTCCATTTGGGACCTTCTGCTGTCTTCCCCATTGATTTTGCTTGTCAGAAGCCAGCAACGATGTGGTTCCCAGAATTTTAGACTGCATAGCTGTTCTTTCAGTCCCCAAAGCTGTTGTTTGGGGAAAGTTGATCTACAGCATTTATCTCATTTGTTCACACAATTATATCTTGTAAATGTAAGGGGATTACCGTGATGGTTAGAAACAGTAACAGCAGGTGAAAGAGGACATGAATACTGTAAAAGACTCATTTCAATAGCCTGTGAATTCATGTGTATTTCGTACCCTTTGTAGAACCCCTTCCAATTAAGAACATTAGCAATAGCTGGAAAGCTTGGAGCTCACAGTTTTATTCTCACGTAATTTAAGAATAGAAGCTTAACCTATTCACTACCTCTGGTGACCTCATTAATTAAGAATTAAGGCTCCTGCCGTATCAAAGGCTTTATCTTAGTTTCCTTTCTTGTTAATTTAGCCAGTTAGTAAGCATCAGCCTTTGCTCGATTGCTTTCACAAACAAAAGGCCCTGGATTCAGCCCACACACACATACATACCCACGGCATTTAGAAATGTGGAGAGTAGAAACCCAAAGAGGCATAAATAAGGTCTTCTCAAAGAAACCAATCAATGGATGATCCAGGGTTTGGTTTAAGGGTTTGCCAGGTCATGTATAAATAAGTATGTCTAATAGATCTCATTAGTCTTATGGAAGCATTTGTTTGGGGATGGCGTATTTACAAGCAAGTAGCTTTCATTTTTCATACATTTGGAAGAAATATCTGAAAGCATTTTCAGTTTATACCATTATCTACAACTGGGAATCCTAACTTCCTAGGCATCCTAAGAGATGGAAAAAATTGTAATTCCATACAACCAAAGGTGAATATAGATAGATGAACATCCCTATATTAGCAAATATCTGCCCAAAGTTTTTTTTTTTACTTTCCCAGCACTATTTCCAGAAGAATTACCTTGAGGTAAGATGGGCAGCCTATAAGTTTTAGATAGATAGATAGATAGATAGATAGATAGACAGATAGACAGACACATAGAATAATAGATGATAGATAGATAGACAGACACATAGAATAATAGATGATAGATAGATAGATAGATAGATAGATAGATAGATAGATAGATAGATAGATAGATAGATAGATAGATAGATAGATAAAATTTGCCCTAATATTAAAATCACATAGGATATTTTATTTGATTCATTCTTGCAAAAATCTCTTTCCAGAAACTCCATATTGTCCTGTGGGTCTTTTGTTTTTGAAACTGAGCAGACAACTCCTTGTTTATCATTTCTAGAAATCTAATTTTCACTGGAAAATGTAAGCTCAATTTTTTAAATTATTTATTATATAAATAAATTATTATTAAATTAAATTGTTATTAAAATTCTTTCTTTTGAATGTGGTACTTTTCAGGTAATCTATAACAATCATAAAAATGCAGCTGTTGACTTGAGCAAGGCAAACCAATTTTGTAACTCACTGTATCAAAAATTTAACAATTTCCCAGGAGCTTTTGTTCATCTGTGAATGCAAGCCAAATTATGATGAATTTGACAAGTAGCAATTTGTACCTTCCTGATATGGATATATAACTTCAAGCCTACCGGTTTTACAGGTCTGAAGTGTAGCAAAAGATAGACCACAGCTTTTCAGAAATATATTTAATCTCCTACAATTTATCCTAGAGGTATAATTGTGTAAGTTTTGTATAGATTTAGTTTTATGTAGCTATTAAGGCACCAGGCTATAAATCAGTAGAATATGAGTTCTAGTCCTACCTTATGCACAAATACAGCTGGGTGACCTTGGGCCAGTCACTCTCCCTCAGCCCTATGAAGGAAGCAATGTCAAACCACCTACATAGTCCTTGTTAAAAAAAAAAGCATTAGTCCTGTTAAGTCACCAGGAATCCACACTGGTGCACATGCAGACCTGCATGTGTGCCCCTACACACACACACACACACACCACTAGAACACAGTAGAAAAGGAACACTTATAAATATATACAGTATATGCATTGAGAAAATATATTATTTTTCTGTTTTCTTGCTTAATTTTGTATCCTGCTTTGCATATCCTGTTTAAATTCAAGGCAGTAATGACCTACACTACAGTAACTGTCAGGAAGGCCAGGAATTGTAGCACTGAGTGAAAACATACCAGAAAATGAAAATGTGTTTAAATATAAGTCTTCCATTAAAATGGAAAGCTTATATTTAAAAGGTTACATATAAATACTGTGTTCTTCTGGCATCAGGAATATAAGACATGAAAACTAGCTGTATATTTAAGCACAAATTGAACACTGATTATGCTTGTCAAGTGGAAATGAGCATTTGTTTTTTTGCATCACTGCCAAAGACATTAAATGTCTACCACTCTTGAACCAGATTCATTCTTCAATTGACATCTTTTTGCCCGCAGCTTGCAGATGCCAGAGTAATCTGAATAGAAATGAAACTGTTTTGTGTTTTTTTTTTGGAGTTACAGCCAACTGGAAGAAAAGTAATGGACGTAAGATGCAAAGCTACACAGAATAATGTTTAGTCTACACTTCTCTCTCTCCTCTGTCTCATTTGATTATTTTTGCTAAGAAAGACTTTGCAACTGTTTGGCTCCTTGACATATTTTCATTTTTATCTTCTGGTCCTACAGGCGAAGCACCAAATAGTGCTTTATTGGCATTTGCATCATCTGATATCAAGCCTTATCCCGTGCAACCTTTTTTAGAACTTTACTTTGCTCTGGCTATCACAGTTTGCCAACTTCAGGGCAGAGAGGTAGCCGATAGGAACGGGCACCCGTGTTTCTAGCTGCAGTGCAAAGGGCTGGAAACAGAGGCGAGCAAGCAGGCCCCTCTTGACACAAAAGCAAGTGGGCAGGAAGGAATTGTACCTGCAGGCATTAGAGAGCAGCCAAGCTGTCGGGCTGCCGCTTGTGAGCCACCAACAAATTGGAAGCAGGCCTGTGAGAATGACTTCCAGAGCAGGAGCAGAGTTATGAGCACGTGTGACAGATACTACAGCAGTGTTTAGCCGCAACAGCTCTGTTGCCATCACTATTAAGATCCTCCCCCTTACTCCAAATGTTTTGCTGCAATGCATAGAGTGCAATAAGCAGAACCAGCATTAAAAAAAAATGAATGTGTGTTGGTTTCAGCATAGATCATGTTCTTTCATTATTTATAACTGACCACACTCTTGTCTTTTAGAAACGTTTTTCTCAATCACAACAGCCATCATTCTGTGTATGGTCACTGGTGGATCATCACTGGAGACCGATTTTATGATCCTATGTGCGTGTTCTTGTACTTCTTATGTTTTTACTTATTAACATGTGCAATCCTATATCTACCTCCAATGAAAATTATCCTTAATGAAGACATTTTTATTTTTGGCCAAAAAAAAAGAAGAAAAAATATAGACAAGGAGAATAGAAGGCTATTCCTCTATTTTAAAGGTGAAACATAGAACATAAGACTGTTTTTGCTAGGCATTTGTAAAGTACAGCTGGTACTTCAATGTAATAACTACACTTTTGATTGAGATTCCTTTTAGGACCATGGAACACCAATCCTAGTATCACTCATTAGCCCAGGTGCAGTTCTGAGACCAATTCAAACTGGCAGTGTGATTCTTAAAATCCATCGCAAATGGCATCAGGATAATCAACCGTAGCAGAGGGCTGAACTTTAAACCATGTTATTAACGTGTCATTAATAAACCTCGTCTCACATTTGGCACTTGCTCTTTAAAAGTCAAGTCTCACTTGCTCTTTCGAAAGACAAGCCTTTCTTTATGTACATAAATAAGTATTTTTTTTCCTCATAAATGTTGGCTGCTATGGGTACCTTTGAACTGGAACCAGCACCTTTTCATTTAGTCCAGCTCAATGTGATTTTGAATACTAGAATGATAAGTCTCAAAAGGGCCACTTAGGGTTTCATACCCATACCTTGCTCAGTGCAGGATTATAAATTAAAGCATCTCTGTTGGATCTCTGTCTTGCTTTACTTGAACAAACCCATTGCAGGAGAACCTAAAATTTCCCTGAATTCTATTGTCAAACTTTTTGGTAGGAAGTTTTGTCTAAGTTTCTGTCATTATTTTTATTATTCCACAATGCAGATTCTGTACTAGGTCTATAATTGCTTCAGTGTGAGCGGCTACAGGGCTAACTCCTCTTTCCCATATTTTTTAACATTTCTACAAAACCATTGGCAGAGATCATCTATCTGTTTGGGGTGAGGTACCATTAGGCTACTGATAATATTGAACTGTACAATGCTATCCCAGGCTGGGCCAGGGATGCTGCAGAAGTCTTGAACCATATTTATTACAGGTAGGTCCTTGACTTATGACTGATTGACTGTTCTCATGACAGTTGCCAAGTGCATGCAATCATGTAGTTATCATTTGCAAACTTCTCTGCCACCTTCCCTAGTAATCAGTGTGGGGGGGGAGGGTTTGGCAAGGAAGGTTGCAGGCTGCTGCTTTCTGCCAAAGTATTTCCCCTCCCTTCCTGCATGGGGGGAGGTGTCCTTCATCAGGCTGCAAAAATTTATTTATTTATTTGTTTGTTGGAACTTCTATGCCGCCCATTCCCAAAGGACTCCAGGCGGCTCCCAACAAACAATTCCAATAAAAACAATGCAATATAAAATTTACAATATAAAACATTAAAATACATCCTAATAAATAGTTAAAACCAATTATAAGAATCTAAAATATTAAAAATATTAAAAACTCACTGCTGTCTTGATCCATATGGCTCTTAAAATAAGCCCCTCCCTTAGATATTAGCTTGGATCTTCATTTCCCCAGCTAAGTGTGGGTGTTCCCTTCCCTACACAAAGCAAAAAAACAGGGGTCAGACCCCGTAAATCTGAGCCCTGTTTCTGCAGCCCCTCAAACAAGTTTCGCCCGTCATATAGAGGGGAGGGTAAATTCCCCCAAAGATCTGGGCTTTGTTTGCGTGGCCTCACACGGGAATTCCCTTCCATGCACAGAGTGGAGCTCCCTGATGTCCTTTGGTAGGCAAATCTTTTGTTCCATCTACTTAACTCGAGGAGACCTGAGATTGCGGTTGCTTAGCAAAATGGTCATGAGGGCATCTTGCTTAACAATTACTTCACTCAATGACTGAGACTGCAGTCCCAACTGTGGTTATACGTTGAGGACTATGCTCGTTCCTGCAGGCCACTGTCTCTTTGATTCGCCACTCTTCCATTAAGTCCCAAGGGAGAATTTTTGCCACTAGATTCCTTTAACTCCTGTGCTACTAGAGAAATTACTAAAAAAAAAAAAAGTAATCTTCTTTTGGAGAAATTTCAAAGTATTTCAAAAGGCCACTTGTGCTCATTGTCATCTAGCTTTATAAGCAATTGTACTTTGCAATGCCATCACAGTCCATATGGCATCACTGAGACATCACTGAGACATATGGCATCACTGAGATGATTAAGTATACAATCCACCTATAGCAAAGCTTGAAAGCAAACCATTTAAACATCTATTATTGCCTATTGGAAGCAAAAGCAAGGCAAAACAAAGCAACATTTCCAGTCAGATAGTCTGATTTTTCTTATGTTTAGAAAAAACCCTTGAGAATATGATTCTTCTTGTGCCATATCCATCATTGGATATTGGCGATCTTATTTTTATCAACAGCCGCACGAAAAAGTGCTGCTTTTCCCTTAGATTTTTTTGGAGGTGTTCCAGGCTCCCCCTAAAAGGAGAATATGATTATGTAACTGAATTCCTTAAATGCTTAAATGGCTGCTTAAATGGCTACAATTACCATCAATAATGACACTGATATTCAAGTTGTTCTTCCTTTTTCTTTCTCCAAAGTAGCAGAAAATTATTTAAAACCTGCAACAGCATACTTATCTCGTTTCCACCCTTCTCAAGATCTGGGGAAGTGGTTTGAGGTTGGTTTTGATATCCAGTACTTGTGCTTTATCTGCTTCTTTGTATCTTATCTGCAATCTCTAAGGGACCACAAAGACATGACAACTACCAATAGTTTTACAATTGTTAGAACTGGGAACAATGCTGCGATTTCATAGGATGTTCGGAAGAAACGTTTTGCAGTCTATTTTCAAAGCATATGTGAGATCTGATGGTTTCACCACATTTTCAGCTTCTACTCTGATATTTATAGTGAGCATGATTTTCTTTTCCCAGTGCTCCTCGTTGTGCAAATTGGCTTTTTGTTCCCTTGTGGTGGTGATTTTTTGAAAAAGGGGATAAGCAATCGAAAGAGACCCATGCTAAATAAAGAGTTCCTAGTTTAAACACTTAACTAAGAGTAAATCCATCCACAGAACTTTATTCTGCGTGCAGTGGCTCAGAATTAAGGTTCTTTGAAACAAATATTGTTGATATTGTAGGATTTTCTTAGAAACGATGTAGAATGCCATTAAAAAACTTAGGCAACTTTGCAATATTATAGGAAGCATCATCTCCAGATACAAACATTGCTTGCCTCCTGAAAAGATGTAAACGAATGGAGAAGGTGCATAGGATAAGTCAAAAGAGTCCTTCAGGAGTTGGGCGGCATACAAATATAATAAAATAAATAAATAAAATAAAAAGCAGTTTGCCTCCGTCACATAGTGATGGTTTTCTTTCCTTTGTCAAGCATGGTCTCCTTGAACAAGCCCTGGCTGTTCACACTCTAATAAGCTTTCGTCGAAATTCCTGAGTACAATATGGCTCTTATAGGAGGAAGAGGTAGCCTTCCAAATATAACATATGGTGCATATATCTCTCAAAAGACAGAGATTAAGGTAGTCTGCCACAATGGAGGTATGTTACTATGCAACATTATTTTTAGGACATCCTTTGGTCTTAACGCTACTGAATTTTGTAGTTTGCTTACTTATACTTTTAACCTCTGCTTTATTGCTTTTCTAAAATTACAACTAGCTTGGTTTAATTTGTTAGATTTAGCAAATGCAATCTTTTACCAGCTACTTATTCATCAATAAGCCATAGTATAGCTTGCCAAGTCATTCAAACTGGCCTTAAATCTCCCTGAATACAAATATTCAAGCTTAACTAATCTCAGTTAATACAGTAATACAATACATTCTAATTATAAAATATGGTATTATTAAAGAGACCACTATTTTTCTGAAAGTCTGTTTAGCAATACATATGGACAGGAATAGTAATGAGTAACTTGAGCCAGGCAATTTTTACATCAATAATAATCCTTATGTTTCAAGTGGCCTAGAAATCAGCTCAAATGTTAGGTAAGCAGACCTGCTCTTATATAGGCAGACAATGGTGTAGAACGTCTATGTTTTAAGAAAAGTAAATGTCTTTTTCCCCCTCTGTTCATCTTTAAATCATAAACTTTAAAAATGCAGTGGATGAGATGTCATAAATTATCATACACTGAAACTGAACGACATTATAAACATACCATATTTCTTTTAAAGCACTTTGTGAGACTGTTCCAAGGACTGTATTAATCTCATGTATGATGAAATCTCGGAAGCTTAAAGACTGCTCAGTATCCCAGAACTATTTATGGATATTTCTTATATCATGTCTAGAAGAAGAAAAAGATAATACGTAACTTTCAACTACTAATCTGATCCAATTTTGCTTAGCATTTTGAACATAACCAAGATCAGCTGGATTGTAATTGATTAACTATATGCCATCAAATTGGTGTTGACTTTTAGCAATCACATAGATAGATTTTATCTAAGAGGATCTGTCCTAACCTGATCATTCAAATTTTCCAATGAGGTACCCATCATTGCTGTATCTGAGTCCATCCACCTTACTGCTGGTCATTTTCTTCTTCTATTTCCTTTCACCGATTCCAAGATCTAGAGAGGTAGATCATCACATAATACATCCAAAGCAAATTTGGATAATTTGAGCCTACTCATTTGTGCCTCATGTGGGAATGCTGAGTTGTTGTTTGACAATCCATTTGTTAGTTTGCTTGGATATCCATAGTATTCTCAGGAATTTTCTCCAACACCAACAGTCAAAAGTGTCAATGCTCTTTCAATTTTGGGTTTTCAAAGGTCACAGCTAGGTGGTACCATCTAATGAATTAAATACTTTCTTACTGAGCAAAGTCAAAACCTATGGGAGATACAGAGCTTGGGATGGCATCAGTAGCAAATAAAATTATAATAAAAGAGGATCTCATGACTGCTATAATGCTGCTAGCTTATCTTCTAACTTATCTTTTCTCCCCCCACCGCTCCAACTATCCTATCAACATACAACTATGGTTACAACTATTAAAAAAAATTACCTGGCTACAAAACTGTAGACAAACTTTTTCATCGGTTCACCTAGTGAGAGAAATGCAACAGAGAAATGGTGATGTGGCAGCCTTGCAGTTCAGTTATCTCTTTATAGGATTTGCTTAGGGTTTTTTCCCAAATGGCCTGACAGATACACATACCTGTAATATATTTAGGAAATACGGGAAGTGGATTAGTTGAAAATTTTATTTATGTAGCAGGTAGTCCTTGACTTATAACAGTTTGTTTAGTGACCATTCAAAGTTACAACAGCACTGAAACAAGTGCCTTTTTCACTTATGATCATTGCAGTATCCCCATGGTCACATGATCAAAATTCAGATGCTGGGCAACTGACTAGTATTTATGATGGTTTTAGTGCCCTGGGACCTTGTGATCACCTTTTGTGACCTTCTTACAAGCAAAGTCAATGCAGAAGCCAGATTCACTTAACAACCATGTTACTAACTTAACATCTGTGGCAAGAAAGATCATAAAATGAGGCAAAACTCTCTTAACCATTATCTCACTTAGCAACAGAAATTTTGGGCTCAATTGTGGTCATAAGTTGAGGACTAACTGTATTTATTATGGAATTGGAGGGTGAAATAATCTTTCTTGTTGCAGGTTCAAAATAGCTTGGGGCAGAATATTGGTTGTATGACCCTTTTTTGGCAGTCTTCCATTGGTCAACTGAAGGGAGAATAATGATTGGCTCATGGTATTCCTTGCCTATTTGCTAAGTTCAAAGGTCTGCAGTAGAGAAGCACCATCAACTTCAATATTATTTGGAGTGAACATAGAGTGGAAATAGTGTTGGATAGAAGTGCCTATGATTGGTAGCTTGCCTAATTATACTTCGTTATATCTGTTATATTGTACTATAATCTTAATTCATTACAAGGGGAAGGAGAATCTATCTATCTATCTATCTATCTATCTATCTATCTATCTATCTATCTATCTATCTATCTATCTATCTAT
>JANHJO010002199.1:171379-185720 GCA_032468235.1 Pseudoxyrhopus heterurus | reverse complement strand
AGGGAGAGAGGGAGAGGGAGAGGGAGAGGGAGAGAGAAATATATCTTTTCCCATTAAAGTGATCAAGGGTGCTTATAAAAATTGACCAAAAATTGGTTTGCAAAAATACAGACAGCTAATTTTAAAATAATATTATTGGATCCCATGATACAAATGGGTAAGATTTATTTATTGCATGAATTTGGAGGAAAGCAACTAAACCATATCCACTTTTAAGTATGTTCCATAAAATTGCAAA
The DNA here is from genome assembly GCA_032468235.1 of Pseudoxyrhopus heterurus. NCBI lineage: Eukaryota > Metazoa > Chordata > Lepidosauria > Squamata > Pseudoxyrhopus > Pseudoxyrhopus heterurus. The sequence goes on along the minus strand of JANHJO010002199.1, from coordinate 185,482 downwards.
ATGCGTGGAAGGTCTTATCTCACTATTATTAAATTGCCAATAATCTTCTCTTAACAAATTCTCTAAAGGTTTTTCTAAAGGGGTTGTATTGGTAATCTAATCTGTTTAGAGATTTAAAACATTACAACATACATTGCATACACTGTATACGGAAAATATGTGGAATCTTTTTAGGATTAGCAATTCTTCAGAATTGAATATGCCCCAAGGTTGATCTCCTTACTATCTACTTTTCTGTTTTTTTAAAATAAATGATGGGTATCAGGTGGTTTGCTAGATCATGATTTTTTTTCAAAATAAATAATAACACAGTTTTCCAAATCCAATTAAAAATACATCTCAATTTGAAATAAAATATTTTTACACAATTAAGATATTTCAAGCAAAAGATAGGCCTTACTGCATTTGATAGACAAATAACATAACCAAGGAATTAATTGCTTTAAAGAAGCTCTTTCTCTGATCTTTGGTACCTCTAATATATCCCTAACTGAGCTCTTCTTTAATAGATAAGATGTATTACAGATCATGATTAGCTGTTAAAGCCAATTCGGAATAGAAAAAAACCCTAATTTTAAAAATGATAAATACCACAGTGGTTTTCCTCTTGACACAACCTGTCACTTTGCTTGTTAAAAAATTAAGCATTACACTATTTATCTTTAACTACAATAAGGAATTTGAGCATGGCTGAATTTAAAAAGTAAACTAAGTTCTTAATTGCAGGGCACCAAAGCTGTCTCTTTTATACCACTGGCATTAAAGGTTTAATTTTAATTTGCTCTAGCCCAAATCTTATATGGAACTCAACTTCAGCTAACTAAAATCTCAAGGTAGTCTTCAAGTTCCTCATTGTATTCACAATGCAATTTTTGCAACTCAAAGCTGAACTTTTGAACATAGGAACAGGATCTGAATCATGATTATTTAACCATTAATTAAATAAATCCCCTTGGATTTGTTCTCCTGATATTGAGAAGTTCCTATTAATTCCTTGAGGCCACCCTTAGACGGCTAGGTTCCCTAGAAATGAAACTTTGGTATGAGGATGCAAAACAGCAAGTGACCTGGATCACTGTGTGTCACAATTGTTACCTTAGAATCAATGGTTCTCTGAACCTAATAGTTTAAAAAATCCTACTTACAAAAGAATCTTCACACATGATTAATTTTATAATTTTAGGTTTGAGATTAATTTAAACCATCTTGTATGCTATGATCTAATGGATTTGATCTGATCCTTGACAAAAATTAAGCAATATTGTTATTGTTCACTGCAACAATCATTCCCCAGTCATTCCAAATTTACATAGCAATTACACAATAAGATTTTTTTAAAGACCTACCTATTATATATATTGAGTGCTATGGTTCATTGATGCCTACATATTAGGTAGCCCGCTGTGGTACTTTTTATAGAACTGGAGCATCCGTGAAACATAATGTACTTTCATACTATGGATTTTCTATTGCTATTTCTATGGATCATCACAACTTTCCACAGTTGCCAACATTTCAGAATCACCCACAAGGGCATGTTTATTGCACTGTGTAGTTCACAGCTCTCTGGACAATCCCCCCCCCCCCGTCATTCTGTCTCTTAAGCTATAAAAAGATAGAAATGAGACATGAGTAATTAGGTCTGAAGTTACGTTTGACACTGTGGGACCACTCTTACCTAATATCAAATCAAAACACATTCAAGTACTGAGAGCTAACTAGCTCTGAAGAGGATTGCGGCTTTTAAAGAAGTCTTATCTGAAACCAAAATCGGGAAATAGATCCAAATAATGAGTGAAAGCGAAGTGTTGAAACAGAATTTGTCACTGACCAGTTGATTCAAAATCGTCTTTCTTTTAAATTTTCAACATGTACTACATTTTGCTTTGCTGAGTAGATCAATGGTTGGGCTGCCCAAGTTTGGATTACATTAGCAATTATTCCTGATTGACCTTTATTAAACATTTATACTAGGCTCTAGAAAGAATATTTAGGTCTTGTGGATATAGCAGGAAATAATAAACTAGTTGAACATAATTTTAAGAACTAGGTTACATAATTAAAGGTATAAAAGACAATTGGATATCACTTCTACAGGTTTTGCAATAACACTAAATGGCAAGACCATTTGTTTGAAATGAAAAAGATTGCTTTTTTGTATAAAATATATAGTGGCTAATATGTTTTAAAAAGTACTGTCCAATACAGAATTTTTACTTCCATAATAACCACAATAACTTTATTTGCTGGAGTAACAATAAATGTTCAAAATAAATTATACAACAAACGAAGGAATAACATACTGGTAAAGAATCATCAAAATGCAGAATTTTAGCTGAATTCAAATAATACTATAGTGTATTGTTTTTATCTCTATAATTCCAGTAACCTGAAGAATGCTCAATCAAGAAAAAGTAGATTTGCCTCATATCAGAGACTACAGCATTCTTATATAGAAAAAAGATTGTTCAATATACATGAAACTTGTACATGTTTCAAAAATAATTTGGAAGTACATCTATGTAAGTCTGATGGACTGCTTTAAGAACAGAGAGGAGCAAAATTCATGCAAGTTCCAAAACCCTTGTCCAATAAACATGGAAATCACAATACAAAATTACTATGGTCCTTTTTTTCCCCCTTTTCCAGCACAGCAAATTCTATGTGGATGAAAAGAATGCTTTTTTAAAGACTCAAGCTACTAGTAAAAACTTTTATAGTTAGTACCGAAATCTATAAAAAAAATGTCCTGCCACAAAAATACATATTTTTGCATGTACAAACAGGCACTTTGGATCATTACAGATCCATGACACTTAAAAATAAAATAAGCTTTCTAATACACTGTTGCTAAGATTGTCATTTTTCAGAGTTTATACTTTTATGTCGCTTCAAACGTAGAATCAGATTTAGCAAATGCACACAAAAAATTTTGTTCAATATCTTAGAATCACAACACTATCTAGGCTGCCTGACAACATGTCCTGTTGACAATAATTATCAAATCATTACAACAGTATTACAACAACCAACTTGTCTAGCAGTAGCTATTAACTGGTTAACTTAAAATATTTAACAGCCTATAAAAACTAGTAATCGCATTATCTGCTATGTATTTTGAGTGCAGTTAAGAACAAAATAAAACTGCAAGACAACGCTATTCTGTTAAATGACATGCATTAAAGTTTCATTAAGAAGCTTCTTTTATAGATTGTTGAAACTCTCTAAAGCTTAGTTCTGAGACTGAGTAACTATAACGAATTTCCATGGCTCAGTGATATTCACAAATCAGGTGAATTAAACATTCTTATACAATGAGAGTATTCTTGAAACACGGCCACTTATTATGGATTTAATTTTGAGAGAGTTTCTGTTTCAAAGATTCGGGCATTTCAGGTGGGGGGGGACGAGGCAACTTGAGATAAACTTTAACTGAATCGTAGATGAACCACTGCAGGCCAGTGAGGGTACCAATCATCAGAATACGGGTGAAGAGGCCTTTCCAGATCCCATACATGCCCAACTTCTTAAGGACACCCAAAACAGTGTTGCCCCTTTCTTGGTTCAACACTGATACCACAGAATCAGCTGGGTGTGAGACTATAGCACAGAAGATGCCAGCAATATATCCGCCAACAAATGTGACTCCAAGTTGTTCTGTCTTGCTGCACTGATCTCGTGGCTTAGGAATGACGTATTTATAGAGTGCTTCTATAGTCCGTTCAAAGCAGGAAAACTTCATCATGGTATAAGGGATCTGTCGCAGCCAGAGGGGATACACTCCCTTATAGAAAGCCCAGAGTCCTTCTTCCAAATACATCTTGGGAACTGCTTCTCGCAGTGTTTTGGCATAACCACGCTGGGTCTGAATCCGTACCTTGACCGCTTCCATCGGGGACAAAGCAATGTCAGCAAAGAATTCGGCGCTGGCTGAAGCAGCGAGATAGAGGCTAGTCCGCCACAGATAAGCTTGCTCCGGACCCAAATAGTCAGAGTACTGTATCTTGAAGAATTCATAGAAACCAAACTTGCCAAAGCCCTGCATGGAATAACCTATGGCTGTTGGAGCCCATCCCTTAGCCAGGCCAGGAATCCCCTCCTCTCGCACCGTAAGAGAAAGGCCTTGCACCAGCCCTTGGTAACGCCTGGGTTCCACCTGCATGCGGCACTTCACCACATCCAGTGGCACTACCGCTGTGTGGGTTGCACCACAGCTCACCACCCCACCTAAGGAGCACAGCAGCAAATAGGTAAATGAGCCATACTCGCAGGAGTACTCTTCCTCCACCACTGCCTGTCCCATGGGACTGTCCTTTTCAGTTACTGAAGCTGCTGACAGGCTGAGCCGATCCCTGGGTGGCAGGGCTGGGCTGCCATCTTTGGAGGGCTCCAGGTTCATTTCCCTGCAGCTACTTGGCAGCCCAGAGCAAAAGGGCCGGTTGAGGCCCCTGCTGCTTCCTTCTAGGATCCAGGTTGTGGGGCACAGCCCTGCCAGCAGCTGAGGCCAGGGCTTGGGGTGGGGGCTCCTGCTGCCTTCAAGGGCCTCCCCTTCCATTTTGTCTTGACTGTTGAGGAGCCGGCTCTTGGGGCCACTTTTCTTAAGGTCTTTGGAAAAATTTTCATCTGCTTTCCAGAACCAGGATATGTGCTGAGAGAAGGGAGCCATGACATCCCTGGCTCCTTCCTTCCAAGACTTGCCTTTCCCCTGGTCCGTGGATGGGCCAGGCATACTCCGTGCACAAGCAAAGAAAGGCCTGCTAATGGCTGAAGCTGTTGCCTCTTTCCAACTGCCAGAGTGTTCAGGGTTCTTCTGGCTATAGAGATGTAGCCTAGAAGCGGCGGAAGGAATAGGACTGTAAGTGGACACTCTAGCCATTCTCTCTGTGGTTTAGAATAGTTGGCTGGAAACGGAGAACCTCCGGGAGCAAAGTTTGATTAAAGAATAAAAAGGTTCAAAGCTATTAAATCTACAAAATATATGGGCAGGAGTTGCATGGCCTCAGAGAAAAAACTCAAAGTTTCCACATTCTAAATCAGTGAAAATCCTAAACCTTTAGCCTTTTTCTCCCAATTTTTAAACTAAGCCTTGTAGTTTTGAGTATCAGAGGCACTGGTTCCATATTTTCATGACAGTTTTGTCTGGGACAGAACCTTTGGGACAGATGTTTACTTATTCCTACTATTCAGTTTTAGAGGCAGCACATATTTGCAGGTACTTTTTTTGCCATTTGCTTTTTGCTCATAGAGCCTGACTTTCTACCTACGATAGCATGTGTATTTGTGTTCCATATTTAAATAATTCCCAATAATATGTTATTACCACCACAAGGGTGGAATATGGGAAATAAACTTTCATGTTCCTCAATATTCCTCAATTATAAGGAATATTTTTGTGCAATGTTAAAGATCTGATTACCTTATTATGCAACAGTTAGACTAATTATTAGATAGCTATGCAGCATCAAGTGCTATGTGTCAATCAGCTTATGTAAATACCATCCTGATAGACATATGATGGAGGGATACAAACAAAATAAATAAAGCTACTTCCGGCTTAATCTTTTTACTTTTTTTCTCATCAGAAAAAAAGATGGAGATCTGAAGATAAAGTATAGGAGAATACAAAATGGAAAACAGTCGCAGTCTGGCTTATAATAACAAGTTGTTCAATAAAGCAGAGTGATTAATGAAGCTAATCACACACTAAGAAAACTAATAGAGTCACATCCTGTCAGACTTCACAGGAGACATAAGCAATAAATCTTAGTTCTCTAAGAACTCAGTTTCCCTTTCAGGGGGTATGGTAACTAGGTAACAGCAGATACTTCACAGACCCAGCAGAGCTAGATGGTGGAGCCAAGAAAAAAGTAATACTGGTAGATGTGCAGAAGATCTGAGTAGTGCAGAACAAAAGAATCAAATCTTTTATATATGTCAGCCTCAGGGTGTAAATCCTAAGCCTTTTCCCCCCCACCCTTCAAGCTAAAGGTCTTTTAACTCTTCTTTTCTAGTTTTTGAGTATCAGAAGCATGGCTCTATATTTACATGACAGTTCTGTCTGGGACAAAACCTCTGGGACAGATGTTGGTTTATTCCTTCTACCTCAGTTTTAGGAGCAGCACATATTTGCAGATACTATTTTTGCCATTTGCTTTTTGGTCAAAGAGCCTGACTTTCTACCTATAGATGACAGGAACGCTTGCACCCTCAACAAATGTACTCAATAGGATTAATCAAAAGTCATCTGAAAGCACCCCTAACTACTGTAACTTGTTAATATGACAGAAGCAAAACTGCTGGAGAAAGAAGGGAAGATAGAGGATAAAAAAGAAATAGAGAGAAAATAAAGTTCAAATTAGTTGTACGTGGAAAGAAATGACTTAAAAATGGTCACCGTTTCATTTTTTTATATAGCTGTGTGCAAAACCGCATGACCAATTCCCAGAACATGTATGTTACTTGCAACATTCCATTTTTCCTATGAACTAAATCAATCAGAGCATTTGGAAGATGGTTCAACTATTTCAAATGGGAAGCTTATGGAACTGTGTTTAATGTTGTCAAGGGCAAAGTCTGGCCCTGAAACGGAACAGGAATATTGCAAAATGCTTCCTGATTTAGAACACTCCATTCTGGAAGCATGATGAACCATCTTGGAATACTTGGCCGGTCTAGAATTAGACCAAACTGTTTTCTATATCAACTTGCCAACTTTAGTTGAATTCTAGAAAACTAAAGAAAGAGTAGTAATTGGATAAAGGACCATTTAGAAAGTCCAGAGCTACAGGACAGACAGAAAAATATCAATATATAAGGTGGCAATAGCAAACATGACTCTACGTTTTCTAAGAAAACTACACGAACACATTCATAAAAAAATAACTAGGACTTGAGTTTATCTTGAAAATAAACTCTTTTATTCTGCCATTTAAATTAACAATATTAAATGAATAAATGTCCTTTATTATACTTCTGCGTGAAACCTGTAGATGCCCTGGGGATTATACGCTATGTAAAAGAAAGATTGGTCTGTTTGTTTTCTAGGCATATAGATACCAGGGTTTTAATGTATTATAGTTGATTCCTTACAAGAATTAATGGCAAAACGGTTTCCCCCAACTTAGAGAAGCACATACAATACAGTACAAATAAATACAATTACATCTTTCAGTTCCCTATATACTATAGCAGTTTACATGTAAGGAAATATAGAATAGCTTTCTCTAAAGTCAGATTAAAACTGTTGCCGTCAAATATGTTGTATGATAGATTTCAAAAGATTCTTACTTCTCAAGGATGTTTCCTGTGTAATCTTGAAATTGTAACTCACATTCTACTCCATTGTGAATATTATAAGAGTCTTCAGCTGGCCTATTTAAAAACTGAGGTCAGGTAGAGATACTTGTTAAATTCTGACATTAAAATTTTATTTTTAATAAAAATCCAAGAATTACAGTGGTGATAGTCAAATTTTAACTTCCTTTTTAACAACCCTGTAATTCCTTAATTTTGGGTAGAGTTGGGGCAACTAGATGGAGATAGCCAAATTTTAACTATGGCTATAAAAATAATGTCTTTACTAATAAATTAAGTTTTAAATTTGTAAAAGTTTTGTGTTGTATCATGAACTTTTTTTATCTGCAGTACTAGTTTATTTTATGCTAAATCTTTTGATTATGTCTGTGTTTGGGTCTTTTGTATATAATAAATATTACATTATATTTCATGAGTTTTAAAGTAATTGGGTAATTCTATTTTATGAACGGTTTAATTCTCTAGCATGTGGGTAGGTCTGAGCTTGCCCAAGGGCTGGAAGTCATATTATATATTTGCATATACAAAAATAGTATACACTTGTTCTTATCCATTTTAGAAATGAGAAACTCAAACCAGTTCATAAAACATAAAAACAGATAATGACTAATTATCAAACACTGTTATTAGACTACAGGGTTAACTGCAAAACATTTAAAGAAAGAAATGTCTAAGGCATGCATACAGATGTATGTTGATGCACACCTAGGGATGGCTTTTGAAAGGCTGCTTGAGTAGACAGAAGATATGACTGCTTATGTTCTTCAAGAAGATATATTTCATTTGAATTCTGTACAGTATAGGATAAAAGCAGAAAGAAAAATCTACAGGGGTAGTTGACATTGAAGCAAAAGCTGGATCCAAAATTCCTATTACTATTAGATTAAAAACCCTTGTGAAGTTTGAATTAAAGAGAAAATATTAAGAATGATTAAAGTACAGATGCAGAAAATATTTTCTTTTGCACAAGAAGTTTTGTTTGTTTAAAGTATTGCATTTTCCTTATCTTCCATATAAGCAGCCTGCAGCCATTAAATATTACACTTTAATACATTACTCTAAAATGCAAAACAGGAGCAGGAAAAAACACAATTCACAGTGATAACTGGAAATATTTAAATTATTAGGAAACCAGTCAGTAAATATTGATTTAAATACTGAAAGTTAAATAATATGCTACTGGGGAAAAAGAGCTTTAGAACTTTCAGGAAGTTCTTAATATGGAAGTACCTTAGGACTTCCATAGCCCCAGTCCAGTTAACCTAAAAGCAGAAAAGCATTTCCAATGAGAATTAAACTTTGTAAAATTCTGCAGATGCAGATTTATAATTAATGTACAGCATATATTTTTTTACTTATTCTTGCTTCTTTATTTGGACAGAGTTTCTAAAAATCCAGTATGAGTTACTGTGGAATTCATTATTCATATCATAAACAGATTTGTAAGTTAATGGCACAGTCATAAAAATCCAACATTAAAAAAGCAATGTACAAGGAAACAATTTAATGATCTCCTTTTCTTGCAACATAATTAAGCACACAGAATTATTTATAAATTATAGCATGTTCTTTGTTTACTGTATTGAAATAAGATATAACTTGGGAACCATAGAACACTTTTTATTTTGCAAATTGATAAAAATAAAAATTAATGTCATAGTAATGATACCACTCAACCCTCTAGGCAATAGGCCAGTTTATTGCATCTTGAAACCAACTTATGGACTGCCTCTCAGGTTCAGAGTAATAAATGTATAAATAGTAAATTTGTACTGAGAAACAGATACATACAATGTCCTCCGAACTTGTGTGGATATCAGAAATCCCAAAGGAAAGAGATTTTAGTTTATGATACAATCACTGTTTAATAAAGGAAAAAGACAGCTGTTTTCCCTGCACATCACAAGATATGAACTCATGCACATCTTAACCTATTACTGTCTGAAGTTCAGAATTGAAACAAATGGAGCAGGATAATTCTAAGGTAGCAGAGGTATCAAATTCAATTACTTGACTTGTATAAAATGTTCTCTTCTTTTCATCAGCACCATCTCAATTAATATTGCACACCACAGATTTTCCACTGAAGCACAAATCTGTACAGTTTGCATATGGGCTCTTAAATCTTTCTTGCAGAACCACCAGAGAATGGAATGTCTTGCCTTCTGCTCACAAAAGTTATCTGTGGCCCAAAAAAACAAAAACTCCACCTTCTTGGCAAAGAGACAAGATCTGTAGGTTTTGGAGGGATGGAAGCCCTTTTCAACATGTTGAGTTTCCACTAAAACAAACTTTTCCAGAGAAGATCTGTTTCGAAATAGAGTCTCCAGAAATAAAAACCAGAAAGAAATTGAACTATTTTGTCGCTTATCACAAAATCCTACATTTTGTGAGCTGAGACCCAGTACCTTCTTCATGAAGCAGAATTCTTCCCTTTCCTAAGCTTGGGCCCAGGCTTAATTGCTAGATTGTAGCCATTTTTGCAAGCAAGGAGAGCAGATTTCAGTGCATATCATTTTAGAACCGGTGTGAATCTAGACTAGAGAGTGAACTGTCAGCCATGGAGAACCAAGATGGGACTCAGTCTCTTAGGGCTCCGAAATGTTCACGTTGCCGGAATCATGGCTTTGTGGTACCGGTCAAGGGTCATGCTGGTCACTGCAGGTGGAAACAGTGCCCATGTGAGAAATGTTCTCTCATCACTGAACGCCAGAAGATCATGGCTGCCCAGAAGGCCTTAAAAAGACAAGGACCAGATTCACCACCTAGAGAGACCTTGCCTCCCACTCAGGGTAGGCCCAATGAAGAAGGGGCAGCCATTGCTGAAAGTAAGAAGGGCCTAAAAATGAATTCCTCAGAGCCTTCCACTCATGGGTCAGTTGTGCATGAAGGAATTAAAGTGACTTCAGCAGTTAGCTCCAGTACCAGAACAGCGAATAATCCAACACCACCTAATCCGAGCTCTCCGACCTTCATAGATTTAGGTATGTGTACCAGCCATAATTATTCAAACATTGGTGACTAGCTATGTCTTTTCTGTTTATGAATTTAACTTTCTACTTGTCCTGAGCCTCAGTGATGTATGTATCCTGCTATGCCAATTTATTACTGGTAATGATTTGGATTATTGTTTTTCTTTCCCCTATCCAAGGGTGGTATTGCTTAGCTGTTTATTTATTTATTGCAGCTTCCATGTCCTGTTTGAAAGCTGCTCCACCATGCTTCATTGTTGCAAAACTAAATTTACAGAGCCAGAATCTGTACTGTAGGAGTCAAATGAGTTGCAGCAGGCCCAACAAAACATTGACCTGCCAATCAAGCAAATATAAAAACAAAGAGTCTGGAATTAATATGATTTTTACTATATTTTTACCACATTCCTTTCAGCAAAGGGAATATTTCAGTATTAATGAAAATAATTTGCTCAACTGGTTTTTGTATGAACACAAGAGAACAGACAAACCCTTGACTGCTGCCATCTTTTGTAGCAATTTATTTCTGCATTGAATTGATATTGTGCAAGCTGTATTTTGAAGACTTTAGAGATGCAGTTTATTTAAAGGAGGTACCCTAATTTGAACTTCTCTGCAAAATTCAAATTGCAATGGTTAGTTAAAAATAAATAAAATGGTTAAGATGTTAATCAACATCTTAAATACAGCAAAAGTTTAGAAAATATTATATTTGTGGGGTCCTCTGTGAGCTTGGTTGTTTTCTTGCAGACGTTTTGTTGCGCTGATGATGTTAGTTTATTTGGGTAATGAAACATCTGCAAGAAAACAATCAGCCTCAGAGAGCACCAAGGACCCCTCATTTAAACCCAGAGTTACACATATTCTCTAATACTATATTTAGCAAGCTGATAATGAATATTGATTTAAATCAACAGCTTCAAAATTGTTTATCAAAAGTAAACCTGAAACATTGCAAGATGTTATACATTTCCTAATTATTCAGATTTTTTGTTACATTAAAAATAGCTTATCCTCCATTCTGTTCTCCTGCTGTTTTAATTGGGATCCATGTTGTGTTCTATTTATGAATATGGATTGCCATCTACTGGCTTGATATAACATTAAATACTATTAAGATACCTTGTGGTTTATTTTTGTTGCTTGATCCGATAACATTAAGTTTTCTACTTAAGAGAAAAAATGAATTTGTTTATTATGGTTCATTCTAATTCAAAGGGTCACTGAGTTATAGGTTTTTATCTGCATTGAAAAAAACTAGAAGTTCCTTGTTTATATAGCTTTTTTGTTGTTATTGTTGCTTTTGCTTCCTAATTTTGATTTTTTTGTTATCCTTTTCCTTTTTATTAACTCCTTTTCTTTGTTTTGATACTTTACATTTTTATGAAATTTAATAAAGTTTTGATTAAAAAAGGAGAAACAATTAATTGAATTAGTCCAAACTATAAATAGTAAATTGCAGTATCACATTTTATGTTAATATATTTCCTATTCACAAATAATAAAATTTGATTGAGTTTGAATATTGTGTAATATATGTTTCTAGCCTCTGCTTTTGTGTGACCAACAAAGATCTCTATGCATTCTTCCACTTGATACAAATCATGAGCAACAACTCTGCATTAGTAGGATCTTGGCCATTTTAAGGTGTCTTGATTGTAGGACCTTTCACCTCTCAGTGGAACAATTATGTTAAAAAAAACACTTCTTGCATTTAAGCTGTCCACTCATTCTTCAATGTTCTCATGGATATGTACCTGATAGGACACCTAAAAAGTATCTTCTTGAAAGTTTAATTAGCCAAAATGCAACACTTTCAGGATGTTAAAATGCCATACAGACCTTAATACCAGCCAGTTTGGTCTAGTAATTAAGACTCCAAGCTAGAAAGCAAGAGGCCACGAGTTCAAGTCCTGCCTTGGCCATGAAAGCCTGCTGGGTGATTTTAGACCATTTACTTACTTCCAACTCACCTCGCTGGGAAAAATAAGAGGAAAAAGGTGTGTTGGACATGTTCCCCCCTTGAGATATTTGTAAAAACGATAAAGGCAGGATAGAAACAAATAAATAAATACTGTTAACTCATTTAATTCAGCCACCATCCGTTTAATCTAACTTTTTTTTTAATAGACCATCCCAATTTGCCTCAAGATTGTATTGCTGTGTGTCCAGAATTTGGGGAGAGGGACCCTCCCAAAATGTATCCGGGTTACTCTGGGATGTATCCTTATCATCCATTTTCAATGGGATTCACTATTAATCAACCAGCTTACAGAGGTCCATCTCCTGCACCTGTTTTGCCTCTGCAAACAAGTTTCAGACACTTTTCCAGCAATCATGGACCAGGTAGTGTTCCTGCTTCTATACCAGTAAGTATAGTTTTCTCCATACACGGTTTAATATAGCTCACATAACCACAACACCCTCAGATGTCTTTTGCAGTTAGCCATTGGTGTAATAATTTTGGATCTGTGGCATATTTCGAATTTTGATTATCTTGATTGTACTGTGGTAAAATGGTGTGAGGCACAGTCAGTCACAAAGCACCAAAAACCAAACCAATAAGATTACTGCCCCTATGCTTTTCAGCACGTTCACATGCCATTATTTTTTTAAAATTAAAGAATGATAAAAGTGCCAAGGGATATGTCTGAAGAAAGATTGCTGCACCTGGCTGCCATACTGGGAACCCAGTAAGTTTGGATAGTATGCAGACAAGATTGACAAATCATGAATAGCTGCTAGGGCTGTACACTAATTTAAATTCTGTTGAGCTCTATTCTAGTTATTAATGTTAATAAAATTTCTGAGAAAATCTCAGAAGTTCTACTTTTAGAATTGTCCATTTAAATTGGCTGCACATTGGTATGTTCACATCTTTCAATAGAACATTGATTTGGATGCACAGATGATGGTTTACTGCATTATAATCTCTGGTGTAAAGTCCACCTAGTTGATGCAACTGTCAATACATCCAGTGGTAACTGTGATTGGGGAGTTAATATAAAAGTATGGGGAAAGGAATGTGAGTGTAGATGGTTCTGTAATGTCTGAATCAGAAACAGTACTTCTTATGATGAACCCGCAACATTTCTATAAAATGAACCCCTCCCCCCCCCAGGTACTTAATTACAGAAACGCAAGCAAAGACATAGCAGCTAACAGTACTAGCCCAAACTATAAAGGTAAAACCATTTTGTCTTCTCTATGTATGTCAGAAAAATATTTTTGAAAAAATAGCTATTTTTTTTTTGAAAATTAGGAATGGACTAATAACAACTTAGGGAAATTAAAAATATAGCAAACATACAATGTTAAGTCTTCTCTATTTGAAAAACATAGTGTTGAAGTGTTATTTAGTTTTCTTAAATATGGATTGTTAACTATCCAATGCCATGGCTAATGTAACTGTTGCTGTTGGACCTTAATATCATTTATTTACCATTTGGTACAGGGATTTGGATTTCTTTTAAATGGTTGCAGTCTTTTCCAGTTGTGCCTATCCAAGACCTGAGTCAGAGGAAGTAAATGTAAAACTTGAAAATATTCTTGATTTTCTTTCCAATAATAAAAATAAGCCTAATATTTATTTGTTGGAATTTCTATGCCGCCCCATTCCCAAAGGACTAAATACTAATAAAATTATGTATGATAAATAAAGTTAGGTTTCTGTCAGATTGACTTTCATTTAAATTGCTTTCTGGAAGCACCTGAAAACTAAGCTCTTCTGAAGGATGGATGGATAGATAGATAGATAGATAGATAGATAGACAGACAGACAGACAGACAGACAGACAGACAGACAGACAGACAGACA
>JANHJO010002199.1:138277-149334 GCA_032468235.1 Pseudoxyrhopus heterurus | reverse complement strand
ATTGGTTCCTCCGTGTAGGAGCTTATAGAGCATATACACACATACTTACACAACCACACTTCTCTTTTATAGATATAATTCTTCCAAACTCTTGTTTTTATGCTGTTGTCTCAAGCATGATCCACACATTTTTATCCTTTTTCTTAGAAACACCTTCCAAATGTATTTCTCATACTGATATTGACCACATGATGGGTTATCCTGCCATCGTCCTCAATTCTCCCTTCTTCTTCTTCTTTCTTCTTCTTCTTCCTCTTCATCCTTGTCAGGTGATTCTGTACATTCCAATGACTGACTATTGTTTTTTCCATTCTCATTTCTTTGGTTCATACCAGTGTGTCTCCACTTTCACTTCCCATCACCTGGCTCACTATTAGCCTACTGCCACTTCTAAGACTCCTTCTTTATGGAGCAGAGAAAATGCTATCTGTTATTAATTCTATTTTCTATTAAAGCTGCTATTCCTTTTGAGAAACGTAGTTGTGTAAAATTCTTGCAGCCAAAATAACAACAGATTTACTGTAGCACATACCTTTTGGGACGCTAGTTTTTATACTTTTAGGTTTCCCATAATAAGCCAATTACATTACCTTCATGCAGAAGAAAAGTTGGAAAACTGGAATGTCAAATGATAAATGGTTTGAATTACAGCATTTTGGAAAGAAGACATAGAAATTGTGTATAGAATTGTATGAGTTCTAAGTCAAAAGATAGTTCTCATTGACAGAATGAAGTAAAAAAAAAAGGAGAGCACACTATAGTTTCCAATTTTTAATTTTTTCTTGTAAAATTGAAAATATAAAACCTGCTCAGCAAAGTGAAAACATTTATGTACATGAGGTCTGTGAATTTTAAAGAAGTCCTTTTATAGTCAAGAAAACATCCCATGAATTAACTGTGATTAAAGGGACCAGCAGTCTTAAATTGAAAACATACTTCTTAAAAAAATCTTTACAAGCATATTTTATAATTTAAATTTATATTTTACTCAAAAGGACTTACACATCAAGCAGTTTTAAATGGTCCTCCTTCTCTCTTAAGAGAATCAGTTTCAAAGTGCCACAACAAAGGAATAGATACCAACAATTACACAGTATATTCCTTTATAAAATAGATTGGTAAATGCGAGCAGATGATTTAAATGAACACATAAAAGGTTGCAGATTAAATACAGTCAAGGTAGGTCAACAACAATTCTGTAAATACAAAAGGCATTATAAGTATGGTAGGCAAAGTAACAATTTAAGATAAGACTTAGGTATCTGTGTAGATGGGAGGAATGTGATTTAAACAGTGATCAAAAGTGCCATTTTGGAAAAATCCATTATTCTCTTCAGTTCCATTGATAACTTCTTCGGATATGCACTCTGCTTCAGAAATGACTTCATAGCCTGGAAATATGGTAAACATATGAGACATAGTAACTATGAGGTAGCAAGAACAATCTGAATTTTAATACAAAAAAAGCCTCTTAACTTGTTTAGCAAGAAGGGAGTGGAAGTTGCTTAACTCTTCTGCTTCCCTCCATCTGTCTACTGCAAATCTCCCTCCCTTTCTCTGGTTATCAGGAAGAAAGACGTGCAAAATAAGTAAATAAACAAACAGGTGTCCAACAGCTTGGTGAGCTGAATTGTTTGTTTTATGTTTCCCAGAATTCTCACTGCCATAACTAATTATGATAGCTGGGAACATTGAATATTGCACTCCCAAGCACGATGAAGGACATCGGATGAGGGATGCTGCCCTAGAACTTTAAAACTAATGGTTGCTTCAGTCTACACAGAAAACAGCATCATAGCTTCTAGGAATGTGTAATTGTGATAAGAATGGATATTTCCTTCTACAGTGCCATTCAATCTGTTAACATGTTCAGTAACCATTCAACTTAAATGTCTACACATGTCATGACCTTGGTAATCATTCTGAACTGCTAATGATTGGTCATACATCAAACAAGACGTCATATTATTAGAAGCTAGTGACAGTTTCTTATGTTCTGGATCAAGGCATGGAAACAGAAGCTTTCTAAAATGGAATTATAATGACTAGACTTTTGTTGTTGTTGTTCGTTAAGTCTCTGAAAAATAAGCAGAAACAGCAAAGCATTGTTGTTACAGGACTGTCCTTTTTCAGTTTGGATTGTTTATTAGTGAACTGTTGCCTCTGCATTTCACAACTTCATAGCCCTGCAGCTCTACTTGTAACAATCAAACAATTCTGAAGAACAATGTCTGTTTCTCATTAAATTCCTTCTTTTGAAAGAACTAATTGTTAAGTTTTCTCTTCTTTTATACCTGTAGAAACCAAGCACATACATACATACATACACACACACACACACACACACACAGGTACGTACATACATTACATACATACATGGGACATACTATTTCTGCGCTTTTTCTGTTTTTAAGAAGAGACTATAGAATCTTCTGCTTCAGCAGGTTAAAAGCAGATTAGAAGACCTCCAAGGTCCCTTCCAACTCTGTTATTCTGTTGTGCTGAAGAATGTGCTTGCTGTAAAGGAGCTCAGAGTATCAGCATTTTAATTGTAACATCTTATTTCTAGGCTACAATTTACAAGACATTACATGACAGAATTATAGCCAAAAATTGTTGATGCCAGATGCTCTAATGTAAGCCAGTCAAGTAAAGATGTGGGAAGCACAGAAGGAAGAAAGCATAATCTTTGAAGGTAAAAGGTAAAGATGGGGTTAAGGAAAGTATGTGGTGCTGGGACTTTTTTCTGTTTGCCATAATTTCCAAACCATTTTTTCATTTCAGATCTTTATGGAGAGATTCAAGTTCAGGAGAGATTCTAAGCATATAGCTACTGAAGTGAGAGCCACTGAACTAGGAACCTGTTTAACCTCAGTGCTGGAAAGCATTAAAAATTCCACATGAATAAATTTGAAAATAAATTCAAGCATTCTTCGCATTTTAGAAACTTTTACTATTCAAATTGTCAACAAGATTTAGTTAAAGGAATACCCTAGACCAGAGCTGTCAAACTCAATTTCATTGAGGGCCGCATCACGGTTGTGTTTGACCTCGGGGGGGGCATGGGGACGTGGCCGGAGGGCATGGCCAGCTCGATATCACTCGTGTCAGGGACGCCTGTGGAGGCCTGAGCACTCTGCCAGAGAAAACGGGCTCCTGAGCTCTGTTTTCAGCTGCAACTGCCTCCTGCAACCCTCTGCCAGCGAAAACCGAGGTTAGGAGGGCCGCAAGCTCCGATTTTCACTGGCAGAGGCACCACGGGGTAGTCCTTCGCTGTTTCCAGGGTGGCCGCGCGGGCCAGATCTAAGCATCCTATGGGCCAAATCTGGCCCCCAGGCCTTGAGTTTATTTATTTATTTATGATATTTATAGGCTGCCCCACTCCCGAAGGACAGGAATTTGACACCCCTGCCCTAGACACTATTACAGTATAAACCATCCAAAGCTCTAGAATGGAAGTATCACTTACTGTCCATTTATAAGACTCACAGAACAATGCTCTGTTGCTATACGTAGCTTCCTAGTAAATATGCTCTTATGTAACATTGGTACTATTAAGTATCCAGGGGAAAAATACAGAACAGCTTAAATAGTCTCAGTGTGTCTTATGAGGGCAAATGATCAAATATAGATGTTAAAAATTGCTTTTAAGCCCCATTTTATGGAACTTTATTTTCATTTATGATAATGGCAACAATACTTGTACAGTATATGGTCAAAGGAGGAAAGACCTACAGTACAAATATCTACAATAGAAGAATGGATGATGAAGATAGTGGAATTTGTGGAAATGGTGAAACTGAAAACAAACAATTGAAAAGATTTTAACAAATTTGATTTCTGCCTGGAAATCATTTTTGGAATTTTTTTAACAAGTTGAAAGAAATGAAAAATTGATTTGGGGATTTGATTATTAGAATTACATGGGATTATGGAAATTATAAATATAGACAAATATTAATTTTAGAGTAAGAGTTTCATATATTTTTTACTTACATCTGTATTAAAGAAACTCAAAAGTCATTCTTTTTCTATTTTTTATTTCTCTTATTATTTTAATAAGATTATAATATAATTAATAAGATTTTTAATATATTGTTTTTTATTTTTCCTTTCTATTTGTCTTGCACTTTTACTTTATTTCATTCCTGAGCTTTTTCTTTTTTCAAATCTTTTTTCTGTTTATCTTTTAAGTTTGTGGTTTTTGAAAATTTAAACAAACACGTGCACACATGCGTGCGCGCACACACACACACACAGCCCAAATTCTTCTTCAATGATCCCTCACAAATTATCAAAGGAAATTAATATGAGAATTTGCAAAAGGAATAAAAATAGGCAGAGAAAGAACAGGGCAGTGCTAATATTCAAAGCTACCCTGATATGCACAGATTCTTTCTCTGTCTGTAGTGAGACTATATAGGGGTCAACTGACTTATGACTGATGGACAAATTTGGTTTTGTGACAATTTTTCATCGAAATTTTCATTCTAGTAAAGAGAATCTCAAGTGAATCACATTCATGAATATTGGTGATAGTCTTGAGAAAGCTGGAAAAAAGTTGAGAAAGGGAAAACTGTTTTGTTCAATGCACTTTCATTATAACCTGTACACTAAAATATTTACTCAAACTATCCTTTTAAAAAACTGACAGGGTCTTATATTAATGTGACATTTGATTAATATTAAAGATCAACGTTTCCGTTTTATGAACATTACAGCAGATATCCTAAAAAATTTGCATGTTTATTTCTGTAAAATGCATGCAGTCAAGCTATAGAACCAAGCAAGTCTTTATATAAATGTACAGTCACTGCCAATTTCTAATTCTTCCTTGTGTATTCCAGTAATACTACCACCGTATGCCTCCCAGCGCCCTGTTAGAGCCCACAGAGTTGGCTTCCTTCAGGTCCCGTCAATGAAACAGTGTCGGCTGGCGGGCATGAGTGGGAGAGCCTTCTCTGTGGCAGCACCGACCCTATGGAACCAGCTCCCCCCTGGGATCCGGATCATTCCCGACCTGCTAACCTTCCGCCGGGCAGTGAAGACCTGGCTCTGCCAGCAGGCGTGGGGTGGCAGTACCTAAGGGAGGGGCTAGTTTTAAGAGCGACATGGGTTAACAGCAGTGAGTTTTTAAAATTTTTAGAATTTTAAAATTTTAAAATAGTAGGTTTTTAATTATTTATTAAATGTATTTTTATATTGTTTTTATGTAATTTTATTATTGCTGTATTGGAATTGTTTGTTGTGAGCCACCCGGAGTCCTCCGGGAATGGGGCAGCATAGAAGTTCCAACAAATAAATAAATAAATAAATAAATAAATACATAATATTAGGCTGGAGCAGATGTGCCATACTAATGCAATGGTATCACAGCATCTGCCTGATTCAACTAAGTTACCTTCTCTCATATACTCTAAAATACCTGTATTTGTTGCAACCTCAAATAAAGCCCCTATTGTTTAGAAGGAGACAATTAAAGAACCGCAATTCAGATTTCTTCAGAATCTGGAGAAAAAATGTGACTAATCTTGTGTCTAAAATTTTAGATCCTCTACCTGTAATGTTTTTGTAAGGGGGAAAGTCCAACAAAATGATAGGAATACAGTATAAATTAATTACCCGTTGAAGCTACAGGTGCACTCAGTATGTGATATCCATTTTGTCGCAGAGGGTTACAGCAATGAGATTCCCCTGATAGCACATCATTACTGAAAGATGAGTCCATTGTTCTGTAGCAATCTCCATAGTGGAAGCAATTTTGTATAGAGTGAAAGCTACCTTGGTAACCTGCAAACAGAGAGTGTTTAGACATTTAGAAGAATGCAACTGGCTTGTTTCTGAAACTGATGCTCATTCAATACACCTTTTACTTAAGCAAAAGCCAGATTCAAAGTCTGGCATCTGAGAAACACCCATTTCCTGATTTGCTTTAACAGGACTGCAAATGAATCAAGAAGGATATATTGCCCTTGATCAGCTCTGCCCTAATGGGCCACTATTGCCTAGTAAAGTTTTTAGCTACATGAACAGGGATGTTTTTACTCCATTAATACCAAATGTTTTTCTATCTTGCAGTGCAATGATGTTTCAGGCCAGGATTGTCTGGTCAGCTTCATCTCTGTTCCTCCTCTATTTTTTTTCTTTTATAATCAAACAGCAATTTTAGTTTCAAATCATTTCTCTTTTTAACAGTCCTTTCCCTAAATTACTGCACTTCATCCAATATTATTTGAAGTTAAGGCTCACAGACTCTCACATTTAGCATAACTATTATCTGCTCTTTTCTCTGCTTGTATGTTTCTAATTTTTACCTATTGTTAGCATTTGCAGTCATAGTGGACTGTTTAAAAGGACCAACACAGAAAGTGAACAGTTGGATGAGATTTTTTTTTTTCAAGAACCATGTTTGGCAGCTACAGTAACTGGGTTATAAATTGGCTTTGCCAATTACGCTTTTTTCAGAGTGATTACAAGTTACCCCGTGGAGAAGAGACAATCCAGTGAAACCTTTTGTTGTTGTTGTTTTATGATAGCATGTGTACATTGAGATTTTTGTACAGAGGTATCTCCCCCCTTAAAAGAATATTCCTTTTGCAATTTTTTTGTTTTATTTCTTTTTATTTTCAGGCTATCCAAACAACTCTCCTTGGTTGTTCTTGTCCTGAAAACATAGCTCCCAACCTACTGTAAGAACAATTCAATCTGATTAACTCTTCAAGGTTCCTCTGTCTTCAGAATTAATACCAATGATGAGTGATGTCACAGTGCAGAAGTGAGCTTTCAAATGAGCCTTGCCAGCACTTAACCTAGTTATTTCCATTATCAACAATGAACTTTTTGTTTGTGGTGTTCGGTTTGTTTTTAACTGTTCACAATTTGTTGAGCCTATGTGCCCACGTAAGTACCTTTCAAAACGTAACAGATGGTAACAGTAGGAGCTTAAAGTGAGGCTCAAATCCTATAACTACAGCACAATTAACCACCACATGTGGTTTTGTACAGAAATCTAAGGAGATTTCTAAAAGATCCACATTTAAACTCCTAAGGGGCTAAAAAAATATAACCATTCCCTTAAACTGTGTACAATAAAATGTCTATCCCCTGCCACATTTCCTTGTAAAGAAAATTCACAAAACATTTCTATTTGTGTTAAGAAATGTAGTACATTTTGGCAGCGGCAGCTAAGCTGACATTCCCACTGCCACCAGCACCAGGTCCACCACATGGATTGAAGGCATTCCTTCCTTCAGTTTCTCAGATTTAAATCAAATCTGTGGCAGCTAATTTCTAAAGAAGAATTTCCTAAACATGCTGTCGGTTTAAATGATCACTGTTAAATGTTTTATGTGGAATAAAGTATAGAAATATAACAGTTAATAAAGGAATCAACTATGTTCCAAACATAACATTCAGCTATAATTTTGCTATATGTTATATATAAAAAAGCTGTAGTTAACCACATCATAAAGTATGCTGGGTGCTCCTATTTCCCTCAAGCCTCAGCCAAAAAAATCTGAAGCACTTTTAAATGAATGATATAATGAGTAAAAGTATTGGAACATGCCTCCTAAATGCCAATTCATTTGTGTCATTCCTTTTAATGTATGAATATAAATAAGTCAAACTCGTCAAATTATATAAAGTTTCTCTGCAAAGACATCATGTAAGATATGAATAGATGTACTATTTCATTTGATCGCCAAATTCTTTCAATTTATAATAATTTCCATATGGATCTTACTGTAGTTGAAGTCATAAATTCTACTGGAGTTTTGTTCTCACCCATTGTCTATAGCATGCATATCCCTAACATGTCAGGAGATAGTTTGTTTGAGTTACTATACCAAAAACAGAGTAGAAATACAAATACGTCTTTTCTTTTACAATGACTTTATAATTGATTTTGCAGTTGGATGACTGTTCTTTATAATTTTTAGGCTTAAATTGAGTATGTACTGTATGTCTCCTGGCAGACATTGATTAAAAATGTATTCAGCTTAAGAACTGGATTTGAAAGTATTAACAGAAACAGAGTGACAGTACCACAAATGGCATTTAAAATAACATGTTGGTGTTTGTCTGAGTTGACAATTACTACTTTTAAAAAACCCTATGACACAGAACAATTAGGGATGTGCTGTCTTTTCCAAAAGCCTCAATTCATTTTTTTCTTTTGTTGCACTCGCAAGCAGCTACATTTTTATCCTTGATCTTCCATGGTTACCAGCTTTTAGTGATGCAGGTGCACTTCAGCCTTCTCAAACCTGGCACGATTCAGAGATGTGTTGGAGATAATTTCTATTATCACAATGAAACTGTTGGATTCGTAAACCTGCGTATCTCTAAACTGCCAGATTATTATTATTATTAGCTTTCATTTATTATAGCAATAAATAATGTGTTGCAACAACTTTCATTTTCTCTTTTTGATAACTTAGTTATCATTGATAAAATGTAGTTTATTAATGTAAAAATGTATTGTAACCTCAGGCTTTCAAATTTGGATATATCAAAAGTTTGAATTACCTTAACAAAACAAAGGCAAAGCTTTTCAAACCTGCTTTCATTCATTCAATGGGCAAGTGGGGAAGAGAAACAGAAGGTCATGCAGGTTACAGTTGGAAAAGAAGCCTTAAGACTGTCCTCAACTAAAGGTAGTCCTCAATTTACAACCACAATTGAATAATCTGTGTTGTTGAGAGAAGCAGTCGTTAAGTGAGATGCTATGACCACAATTCTGGCACTCCTGGTTGTGATTGTTATGCAAATGTCTGGGTTGTTAAGGAGACAAAGTCCCAGGTAAGGAATATGTGGTGAATCAGGGAAGTGGGGGAGATCCTAGGAGGCTCTGCTCTGATGCTAAAAAAACTCCTTGCAAGCACCAGACCAGAGAGACACTCATCCATGGCCAATGCTGGATCACCAGGGTCGCTTGCATCTGTTTGAGGCAACCCATGCTCCTGACATTACTACTCCCTCTCTGCACTGGCATCTGCTGAAGTTCAAGCACACAACTTCTGAGAAACAATGGAAATCCACTGAAATAAGGTTGCAAAGGAGCCTTGTCTTCCAGTAAAGACACAGTTGGACGAATTGATTTTTCCAAAAGTCCAGCTGCTGCTACTGTGTGGCGCCAGTTTCTCTCCATCTCCCTCTTTCTTTTCATCTCCTGTCATTTTCCCCTCACTCTCTGGCTATTCTCCCTCCCTCTTCCTCCTCCCCTTTTCTATCCTTTATTCTGCTCTTTTCACTCAGTCTCGCAAACTCACCCCTTCTCTCTTTTACACATGCACAATCTCCTTCTCCCCATTCCTGTGCAGATTCCTAGAGGAAAAAGCAGCACCAAGCAGATTGGCTTTGGCCTGACCTCCTGAAGATTAAAACCATCCTCTCTCAAAATTCACTTGAATCTGCCTCCTCTCTAGGAATCTGTTTGTGGAACTGCTTCCTCTATGGAATCCACTCTTTTCCTCCCCTGCTCCCTCCTGCTCCACTGTGTCTCTGGAGGCCAAAGGCACAGGTGCTGTTCTAGGGGAAGAGGGGAGTCGGCATTTCAGCAAATTTCTGCCACTGCTAAGCAATTGCACATATGGAGATTTAGTGTGCTTGGATTTTGGCAGGTGCCTGAATGGACAGGTAGCAGTCATGTAAAGAACAAGAACTGCCTCTGGCAAGTGGGGGGAAGCTCTTGGCCTAGAAAATCCAGTAAAGCATTTTTTCCAAGACTGTCATCGCTTTGAAAGTTTGTTAAGCTATTCGTCGTTGAGGACTACCTGTAAATCAAAACAATCTGAAATCTTCCTATTTCTTAGCTTTCTGCAAGTTTAGCTCTAATCTGGTGCTGAAAGGTTTCTTATACAAAAAGAAGTTGAACTGGTTACTAGTATATTTTCTCCAAAACTGATTGTTGATTTTGTAAAGTTTTTACCACTAGAACAAAGATAAATTGAAGGTTAAGAACTGGCTGTATTTCCAGCCACAGTTTAACTACTGAATCAATATAGTAATGTAGTTTCTTACATGCTAAAGTAATTGTCTAAACTGGTTCTCTATGCAGAAAAAGTAGAGTACAAAATTGATTCACGTAACCAGTGAAGGACAACAAACATAATTAAAACCATACTAAAATCATTCCAACAATGATTAAGTACTTTTTGCAAAAAAAATTATTGTTTTCTTTTTTAACACAACATCTCATTGCGAGAACATAGTTGTTTCCAGACATCATTCACATTAGTCTAAATCATTTCACATTCAATTTCCATTAATAGTAATTATTTCTTAATTTCATTGCTTCGCCTTCACTTCTCTCTAGCATAGGTTAACATAGTTCAATATATAATGAGCTTAATATGGTCCCTTTTTTATACAATTAAATCAAAGATCTACCCATATCTAATTCATTCCAACCAAAATCTTAATCAATGCTTTATTATACAATTTAATTGAATTACTTTCATAAATATTCTATATTTTAATATAACACCTTTATTTAATACAATTAATTTATCTCTTGACCAAAATCTTAAACTTCCTTCCAGCAACAATTTCAATCTAGTATTTCCACTCTTTTTATATATATATATATATAATTCATCAAAAATGTGCCCATATTCAGTTCATTCAAACAACAATCTTTATCCATCTTCCTTAATAGTTTCCAACATCAATTTTCATCAATTTTCATCAATCTTACTTAATAATTCCCTTCTTACAGTTTCATTACTTTCACTAAGTTATTTAAATTTTAAACATATTATCTTATAATATTCAAATGTACACAATTATCAGGGTTTTGACAATAGCTTTCTTTTAAAAGAAAAAATTCTCAACGCCATTGCCTTAATTCATATATTCTACCTTTTAACCAAATTTTGATCTTCACTCCAACTTCATTTTTAATCAGTTTTGATCAGTTTTAATCAATCTTCCTTCATAATTCCCTTTTTTACACCATTTCATTACTTTTTATTTTTCTTTATTTTATTTTAATGGAATTTCTATACCGCCCTCTCCCGAGGGACTCAGGGCGGTTTACAAAAATTAAAACCACA
>JANHJO010002199.1:114995-129102 GCA_032468235.1 Pseudoxyrhopus heterurus | reverse complement strand
GGGGGGGGAATAGTATCGAAACAAAAGGAGGTCCAAACTTGGTTTCTAAACCTTCCAATAATAGTAATATTCATTTTAGTTAGTCATTGTAACATCAAATCAGATATCCAGTATTAAGCATAATCAACTGTGAACATTCTAAACTAAAATAAGCAATGTCAATTTAATATTTGTGGTTATGGGAGGGCAGGTTTTATCTCCACATTAGAGAAATTTCAGAGCTTTTCAACAATGCAGACAATTAGACAGATCTTCAAAAGAGCTTAGGATATTTTGAATTTAGAAAGTTCTGTTCTGAGGAGAGGCTGGGTTGTATCAGCCTTCTCTTACTTTGCTTATTAGGCTACAACTCAGAACAATAATTGGGCTGGGTGGAAATTATCAAAGACATAGTCAAGACAATGAAGGATATCAGATTTGGGAAAGCTAGCTACAGTAGATCAGATATTTTGAGGCCTGAGGACCACACAGGATGGACTTTGTAATACTTGTAACATGGTTTTTATAGTACTGTTACACTGGCTAACATTACATTACAGAGATTAATCTACATTTTCCCTATGGAAATCATTGAGCTTTTTCCCAGTAATTGCTATAATTAATTAAAAATTACTTTGTACAACACAATAAATACACTGTGTGTGCATATTATCTGTGTGTATGTGTGTGTCTATCAACTAAAAAAGGTCAATTTTAATTCCATAAATCTTTTTAATGTTTTTGAAAAGAGAACCTAGTTTATAATAAACCAACATTCTACCAGAAAAATAATTATTTATAAAAGTTCAAAATTCTTATATCAAGCTTCATAACTGTCCATCTTCCTCATATAGTGTTATGTAGTGTTATATTCAAGAATCCTATTAGTGAGGCATCAGGTACATTCTGCCAGACAAAAGATTAAAGTTTTATCAATTTTCCAAATGTTACCATAACTCAAGGCCAAATCCTATTTTAGGTATTCATTTTTTCCTCACTGATTGCAAGATTCCTCTTCAATGTTCACAGAAATGAAAAAGCATTCCCATGTGTTTTGAATTTAGCAAAGATGATTCCATACTGTGTCAGTTTCTTATGTTCTGAGCAAGTGCCGTGTCCGTTCTGGAGAAGTCACTTCTTTCATAAACAGTAAAAGCCTAACTGCTAGATCCCACATCCAGTTATGGTATCACACTAATCCTACCAAATGTTCTTTATTTTAAATCTATCCCTTAAAGCTTTGCCACTAAATTAGGATAACAAAAAAGTACTATACACATGGGATCCATCAATTTTCTCTATCCATGTAAAGATTCTTGCCTATTCAACTAAGGATTTAAATGCTGATTCAGTTGAAATTTTTAACAAGATCCAGTTGTCATTTTGTTCTTTCACACATACCTCTATCACACTTGTCAGAAATATGCTTTTCTTTGAGTCCCTGTAATTTGACAATATTATCATCTTTTAACATTTTTCCTCTTGAATGCTTGTTAACTAGAAATTTGAAGTGCCTCACAGCCAAAATGCACCAAAGAATAATCAATATTTAACTTTATTTAAAGCAAAATTGGAACTGGTATAGAAATGTGTTTCTCTATAAGCTTTGTACAAGGCTACTAGAGGCAAAAGCAAATAGGCTTTAAAATAACTCAGTTCTTTTTTTCCTATGCAGAAATAAATCCTATTTAATTGTAGGAGATTGCTCCAGGGAATTGTATATAGGATTACAGCTTGTATCTACTTTCTTTTTTAAGATAAATTCTAACATAAGATTTTTTTAACATATTGTCCTCCAAACAAGAGATTCTAAATATGAATGATTATATGAAAAATACTGAAATAAAATAGATATTTAACACAAATCATAGGAAAGCCCCCTGAGAGCCTTATATATAAAATTTATATGCACCCATCTCATTTAATGTTGAAGGGAGGACAAGAAACAGTGGAAAGAAAACTAATCAACTAATCAAGAAGCAACTTAAATCTAAGGAGAAATTTCCTAACAGTTAGAACAATTAACCAGTGAAATGATTTGCCTCGAGAAGTTGTGGATACTCAAACACTGGAGGTTTTTAAGAAGAGATTGGAAAACCATCTGTCTAAATAGTATAGGGTTTCCTGAGCAGGAGGTTGAACTAGAAGATCTCCAAGGTCCTTTCCAACTCTATTATTCTGTTATTCAGTTAATATTCCTTGTTTTTGCAAATATCTTTATGAGGAATATTTTCCTTTCAGGTGGCGGCACACTATGGCATAAGCTGTCCAGGATTATGAATAACTTTGCAAATGGAGGTTTTCATTTTGCTAAAGATGGCAGTTCTACTCTTCTATGCAGAGTGAAGTAGTGCTACAAATAACCACTTAGTTTGTCTAGATGAACCACAATGGGGCAAGTGCAAGTGAGAAACATGCAATATTGTTTTAGTGAATACATTGGGACACATATTTAGCCATATTTAGGCACCACACCCATCTTCTGTAGCTTCAATTCTCAATTTTCTTTTGAATGGCAGGTAGTCCTTGATGTGTAACCAAAACTGAATCCAAAATTTCCATTGCTAAGCAAAACAGCTGTTAAGTGAATTTCATCCCATTTTACAACCTTTCTTGCCATGGTTGTTAAGTGAATCTGGCTTCTCCGTTGACTTTGCTTCTCAGAAGGTCACATGACCCTGGGACACTGGCCAAGCATCTGAATTTTGATCATGTGACAATGGAGATGCAGCAACCATCGTAAGTGTGAAAAATGGTCATAAGTCACCTTTTCAATGCCTCGTAACTTCAAATGGTCACTAAATGAATTGTAGTAAGTTGAGGACAATAGGTTTTCCCCACAACACAGAGATGCATTTTCAGGCTCTACAGATCAAACTGGCCAAATGAAAGTGATGTTAATATAGCACATTGCTACCTGGAACTTTAAAAGCAATAACAAAAAACTCTAACACGACAAAATCTATTTTTTATATGACAAACTAGTCCTAAATAAAACATACTTTAATTAATATTAATATAAATTGGTATAAAGTTACCTGATCTCTATGCGTCACATGCTTCTTTATTAAAGGGAAATAAATACTTCTCATATGTAGCCAGGGTAAATATATTTGGTAATGAAGTCAGATTTTGTTAGATCATTTTCAAGTAAATTAAATATTTTTTTGTCAAACTATGTAAACGTCTTAAAAACCTTTTGGGAAAACTGAGTGCTGCCCTTGTTACTGACTTTGGCAAAGAACAAAATAACAAGGGACTTTTTTGTTGTTGCTTTTAAAAAAGAAGGCTTTAAATCAAATCCTTAGCCTTTCTGTCAAACATGAGTAGGTTTCTTGTGCTCAGCATCTTGTGGTGTTTGGCTTCTTTCATATTTGATGATTCAGTCATTACAGTTTGTGATAGCGATCGTTTTGCTCCATCCCAAAGACTTAAGCTCAGGAATCCAACCTGTCATCGCTTTGGCTCATGGTGCAGAAATTTTGTACATTCCGTATACTTCAACAAGGAGTCTAAGAGGTGATAAATGAGGCAAAACGCTGTAGCTTACCAAAAGGGTAAAGCAGGTAGAAAACGATGGCCACATATTGAATCTGTGCAGTAATCAGTATACATTTTTATCTGATGGAGCATATATCTACTACAGATTGTCCTTGCTTATTGACGACTCATTCAGCAACCATTCAAAGTTAACAATGGTACCAAACCAGGGAGATTTACAACCAATACTCGAAGTTGTGGCTTTGTGGCATCCTTGCAGTCACATGATCGCAATTTGTGGCTTGGCAACTGGGGCACATTCACAATGGCCACAGTGTCACACAATCACATGATGGCCATTTGTGACCTTCGAAGCCAGCTTCCAACAATCAAAATCAATGGGGAAGCCAACAGGAAGTTGAATTTCACTTAACAATTGCACCACCTAGCAACAGAGTTCCCAACTATAGTCGGTAAGTGAGGACACCCTGTATTAACAAAGATAACAACATTCCAATAACCTGAATGAATACAGTGCCCTAAAAAGATTGCAGAAAACTCTGAAAAGGGGCATCAGCCTTGTGTTAGCAACTAATAGTATTAGCTTTCTGTGTAATTATTTCAAGTGCATTTTTTGCCATAAAATATTCTCCTGTGATTTTAGACAGCTCAGAGCAAATCTGGGTGTTACAGTACTTTATTGGCATTTTTTAAATTGTTGTTAATAACAGTATTCAACAACATATAGTGTTTCTAGTCTCTCTACAATGTATGCAATAAAATGCAGTAAAGAACACTACTCAGTAAGATAAAATTAGTACAATAATACAAATACCAAGTGTAGCCACCATCAGAGAATAACAAGGCCTAAAATAAGATATTATAAAAATGATCTTAACATAGAAAGAATATATCTACATATTATATTATTTTAAAATCCTGGAAATAGAGAAATAACTGTACATGCTGTCAAAGCAATAGTAATGAGAGCATATGGAACAAATTTCACTTGGAAGAACAATCCAGATTCAATCCTATTGCCTAAGTCGTCATTCCTACTACTGAAGCATGGATATTGTAGTATTACTTCAGGAAAGGTTTTTATCAATGACTTTAGAGTTTGGGTAGATATCTGTGAGAGGGTGCATTGAATCACCTGAGATTCCAAAGCAGGTTTTGTTTTGTAAATTCAAGCCACAATTTTGAATTGATTAGTGGCACAGTGGTTAGAATGCAGTATTGCAGGCTACTTCTGCTGATCACAGGCTGCCAGCAGTTTGGCAGTTTGGGTCTCACCAGCTCAAGGTTGACTCAGCCTTCCATTCTTCCAAGGTCAGTAAAATAAGGACCCACATTGTTGGGGGCAATATGCTGACTCTGTAAACCGCTTAGAGAAGGCTGTAAAGCACTGTGAAGCAGCATATAAGTCTAAGTGCTATTGCCGTTATCCACTTCCAGACAGAATTAGGGTGTGATACCAACTGATAAAAAGCCATGCCACAGAATCCGTTAGAGCTTCTTCTAGTAGTTATGAATCCAGAAAGAGTCCAAGAGTCTCTGACTCTTAAGTCGGAGTTAGACTCATAAGCCCTCCCTTAATTTGCTATGAAAAACTATTCCGGTGGTGTGTTTCAGATTTGTCTGAACACCATTCTACTTAGCTTACTTCAAGCAAATGATAACAGCTAAGTTGTTTTATTAAGGCAGAATTAATATACCATTCACTACTACACCTTTCCACAATATTGCAATTCCTTGACTTAAGGTATTCCCAAATACAAAACTGCAGGATTATAGAGAATGCCTTGTCTTGAAAACAACTGGTGGTTTTATTCAAAATTCAGCATAGGAAATGTAGACCTGTGTAAACAGAATCTATTGCAAAACACCATAAATTCTGCTGCTAAAACAAATCTTGCAAGTGAGATCACTTTGACTAGAATAAATATTATAAACTAGTGGCATATAATGTTATCATATATTTGCATATACACACTATAATCTGAAATAAATTATCTTCTAATTTAATAAACTTGCATGCACCCCAAAAATTAAATGAGAAGCCAGTAACATAATTTTAATTTTAAAAATATGTTTTTTGCATTTAGAATAATTCACTCAACATGATTACTAGATTTTTAAAAATCTCATTAAAATTATTCATATTAATATGTGCTAGAGTGTTAGTTTTGTCAGTTTTTGGACATTCCTAGTTTTCAGACAAATAGATTCTGGATTAATTAAATTAAATGTTAGACCTGCTTCTGAAAAAAAAGCATAGTTAAAAGCACATTGACACTGTTTGCTTTCTTAGATTAGCATCTTCTTTCATTGCATGTTTAGCAATCCCTCTCTCTCTCTCTCCAAATTCAATCCAGTAACAGTCAAAGCCAATACATATTAAATTTGTTCCTGGCTGAAGCTTAAGGAGGAACATCCAATAAAAAGTGAAATCGCTTGGCTTGTTTCATATGCTTTTGACACAATAGAAAATATATCAATGGAAAGGAATAAATCAATCAGTAATATATAACTAAGAAAAAGATTCTTGAAATAATGGATTTCCTTAAGAAGGATCAAAATTGGTATCATGACAATGGGAAGGGAAAACCAGAGGAGATAATGAAGACCTGAGGAAGCAAATGGAGAAAGAAAAACAGAAACGAACTAAAAATCCCCACCCTCTATTTGTATTCCCAATATCCTACTCCTTCAAATGGAATATTACAACAGAAAGAATTCTAGTCTTTACTGATCTTTGGCAAGCCACAAACTCTGAGCTGTAGTCCCAATTTCATGTTCAGATTGTTTTTTAAGGAAGGAACATCAACCAATGTATATTTATAGGAAGGCTATAATATACATAGGTGTTTGCATGAATACACATACTTTTTAAAATAACTTGGCATACTACTTCATAAAATAATTTACGAGGTCATAAAGGTTATATCTGAAAAACTAGAATTCCTTCTGTTGACTAGGAGTGAATTAATCACTTAATTAGTGCTTCATGATATGGTAAGCAGATGGAAGTTATTTTAAAAAGTGTCTATGTGCATGTATGTTATAGCCTTCTGGTAAATATAAATCAATCAATGTTCCTTCCTCAGATAACAGTTTGAATGTGAAGCTGGGACTATAACTCTCAAATTAAATGATTAGTTCCCTCATAACTGATAGAAGGCAAGATCTTTGAGCTATGATCCAAAATTGTATTTGCAATTCCAAAGATGGCATTTTATACTTGCTAATAACATTTAACATTCCATTGCTTAACAAGTTGGAACCCAAGCATAATTAGGCAGTATCAGAACAGACTCAGAAGCAAAACCTTTTCCTTTAAATAATGTTTAGGGAACATCTACAAGTTCCATATTTGAAACAGTTTCTTCCAGTTTTTATTTACTTCTCAAAACTAAAGATCACTCTTATTGCAGCATGTGATAGTGCAGAGTTTTCATGAGAGCAAAGTCAAAATAGAACAAAAGCTGGGTGGCCAAAAGAATAAGCCTTTATAATTGCAGTATGGGAAAACTTTCTAATAGAAATTGGATGGAAGTTCTATTTTCTTTAAATACACTCAGTTTTTGAATGTCTGAAAAATTACCGGACCTCAGGAAACTTAATTTTCCCACTATCCAAATAGGGCTTATAGATGCTGGTTTGGTAAGCCATACAGTTATAGGCATTATTATAGGTCACATATAATTTTCTCTTTCTCCACCCTAAAGGCCTGTCATCATTAGAAGCTACAATCTTAACCTCTTTCCTAAGTATACTTTTGAAATAAAACACTGCCATCTATAATTTGTTTTGAACTCAAGAGGCATTCAGTTTATCCAATTTTACCACATAACAGTAGTTTTCAAAACTACCTTTTAAAAGTGTATATATATGTATCCCCACTTATCCACATTTAATATAAAAGAAAATGTAATTCCCAAAATGCTTATACTCAATCACATGAGAAGAGGACGTGGGAAATTATGAGCATAGAGCTCAAGTTTCAGGAGGAAAACAGAGATGTGGCTCTGTGCATCTGATGAAGTAAGTTACACAAAATCTTATACCTTTTAAAATAATTTGATAGACTTAAAAGGGACAAGAATTTCGAAGATTTTTTTTGTTACCACAATCTAACAGGACTATCCTACAAGTTCCACAGAGCAGTAAGTCTTAGGCAAGTGATCTTTCATCCCTTTAGGGATCCATTTTGGTTTCTTAGAAAAATAGCTCTCTAAGTGTCCCACACTCTAATATGATTTACAAATGAAGCTCAGAAAGAGTCATTCTTTTGTCCTTCACTTTTCCAATATGTATCTTTAAGAAAGAGTTTAAAGAAAACTCATTCTTTCTTTCTTCAAATGGAAGAATAATTGCCAATCAATGAAGCTTCACAGGTAGTAGCAGGCTGAATACATATGACTGCATGCAATGATCTTTCCTGTTCTTGAGTTCAGGAGACCCAAACAAAATACAGAAAGTTGGAACATTAAAAATTGAAAAATATTTTATTACAAACCCTTCTCCGTCACTTTCTATGGATGATACATGATGATGTGCACTAGTGAGCGCTGACTCAAGTATATGTTGCCTCGACAGAACATTCTGATGCGGTGGTAGAAGGCCAGGTGCTGGTCCATTGTGGTTTGTGCTGGAACTAGTATACATCCCTAAAGAAAGAAAATATTTGTCTGTGAAAACTTTTTATACTTCCTCTAAATAGCATCTTTTTAGCACAGATATCTCAAACAAGTTGCAATAGGTTAAGTTGTTCACTTCTATAAAATCTCTTCGTGGATTTGGTTAGAAAGAGTGGCACTGTTGTAATATCTCTTCATAATCATTCATCTTAAGCTACCTATCACCAATGAACAGAAACTTTGTTTTACATTGAGAATGAGGATCAAGGTATCTTCCAGATTTTACAAATATAAAATCATGTATAACTTAAATATTTAGAATACAGTATAGAGAAAAACTGAACTAGATCCAATAGGTTTGTTGCTATTGTGCATGGAAAAACAAAGATGGTAAATAAGTCTTTAGCGTATGTTTCCCAGCAACTTATACTAAAAGACATGCTACCTCCAATATTAGAAATAAGATATAATCATCATGGTTAATAATTACTTATTTGCCATGGAGTTATCTAATTTCCCTTTTAAAGCTCATTAACCTGGTGGAAATAACTAACTTCAGTTAGGATTGACATATCCAAGAACAATTGGCTGTAGATAATAGTTTTCAATGGTTTTTGATTTCACAGTTAAAAGAAAGTTTAAAAGATTAAATAACAAATAGGACTAAAGTTTTTATCAATGCTCGTACCAGAAAAGACAGATTCAAATTCAGCAACGACCTCTTAAAACGAATCAAGAAATTATATGATTAGTAAGAGAGTGTACAACCCTAGTGACTTATATATCTTTGAATAGTATAAACTAAGATCCTTCAAAACTCAAACTGGTTTCCTGAAACTTGCATTTTGTAATCCCAGTTTGCTGACTTAATCTTCCTGTTAACAGTACTGGCTTTGGAACAAACAGATGGACTTGCATGTGATGTGCATTAGCGCTCTCCACATTTTCATTTTTCCCTCATATTTTTGTAAGCCTTTTCTTATATTGAGGGAAAGTCCTTTTGAGAACACATGACAAGTTATTACAAGCTGTTAAAGAAAATGTTTTATCATTTTATTCTCTGCAGACCGTATAATGGATTCTGCCTCTGTTTTCATTTATATTTCAGACACCTGTGTGATTTCAGGGTGTTATAATTTCTTTTTTAGGACATCTTGGTATGCTTAATCCATATGCTAACATTCATATGACATTTTAAAATATGTTATATTATATTGTATTACATTACATTACATTACATTGATTACATTCTATTATTATGGTATATTATTCCTAGACATCACTATTTTACTATTTGATTGGAATAGAAATAAAATAAATGTCAAATATAAGAGGTGAAAAAGAAAAAAAATGCACATGTCTAGATTCCTGAAAAATACAGGTGCTCCCAGAGCCATTCACTTCCAGAAAGCTTACACTGTCTGAAAAGTTGCACTTCTGAATAAATAAATGAAGCAGTTGACATAAACAAAGAAGGTACTATAGGAAATATCATTTGGGACTTGCTTGTGAATATAACAGTACCATGGCAAACTAAAAATATCTAGGTCTTATAACAATCAGATGAAGTGTATACTAACTGGTGTCTAAAAGTAGTTTAGGCATGTCCTATTGATCCTGACAAATAATAATAAAATAATTGAATTTAATAATTCAACATAATACAGCAAAAAAATTCTTTGATGTAAGTTTGCAAGCCAACAGAATATTTTCATAAGAGTAACAATTTGGAAATTAAGACACAATCTCATAGTTATAGAGTGCAATAGGATTTAGCTGAAACGCGTATACAGAAGTAGGATTATCAAAGTTGCTGTTGTGTCAGCCTTATCATTCATACTACAGATAGCCCTCAACTTATGACAACAACTGATTCAAAGTTTCTGTTGCTAAGCAAGGCAGTTAAGTGAGTCATGCTCCATTTTACAACCTTTATTGCCACTGTTAAGCGAATCTCTTCAGTTGTTAAGTTAGTAACGTGGTTGTTAAGAAAGTCTGACTTTCCCATTGACTTTGCTTGTCAGAAGTTCGCAAAAGCTGATCACATGACCCTGGGATACTGCAACCATCATAAATACTTGCCAAGCATCTAAATTTTGATCATGACCATGAGGATGTTGCAACAGTTGTCAATATGAAAAACAGTCATAAGTCACTTCAAATAGTCACTAAACAAATGGTTGTAATTTGAAGACTACCTGTATAATAAATTTCATACAGAGAACAAAATTTTAAAAAGCAGAATAGTACAATGGAACTAGGAGCAGAGCTAATTCTACTTAAGAAAAGAAAAAAGTTAAGAAATCAATATGGAAATTAAGGGAAATAAATCCATATCTCTTGTTTTATAAAACAGGACAATTCTATTATAAATAGGTTTGATTTTAAATTGAATCAATCTTAGTTACGCTTTGGTCCTTCAGATAAAATTACCTCAAATTTTAATAATTTAAAACTGAGAAATTAGACTCTAATCAATAAACTTTTTTTCTTGGAATGCACATAGTTTGTTTATATCTAGAAGTACAGATCTCTGAAACTGCTTTCTAGGGATTACATGGTCTTAAAAAAGGAATTTTTCTTAGTATTTACAATTACAAAAGCAATTTTAATTTTTGTTCACTTTTTGGTAAACTTGTAAGTTATTTTTTGAGAGGTTTCTTATTTGTGGAATGAATTTACACTATACTGTTAATGTTTTTACAAATACCCTAATTGAAGACAACTACAATCAGTTGTGATTGTACAGACGCGGTGGCTCAGTGGGTAAGACGCTGAGCTTGTCGATCAGAAAGGTCGGCAGTTCGAATCCCTAGTGCCGTGTAACAGAGTGAGCTCCCATTACTTGTCCCAGCTTCTGCTAACCTAGCAGTTCGAAAGCATGTAAAAATGCAAGTTGAAAAATAGGGACCACCTTTGGTGGGAAGGTAACAGCGTTCCGTGTGCCTTTGGCGTTTAGTCATAACGGCCACATGACCACGGAGACGTCTTCGGACAGCTCTGGCTCTTTGGCTTTGAAACGGAGATGAGCACCGCCCCCTTGGGTCGGGAACGACTAGCACGTATGTGAGAGGGGAACCTTTACCTTTACCTTTAAGGAAGTTTATTCACCATTGCTTTCTGTCAATGTAAAGAAAAAAAATTACTACAATAGTTAATTTAAGTATGTTTGTTTAAATCAAGGACTGGGAATGAGATCTGGTCTGTACTGTGTTCAAGGGGGAAATCTTGAAATTGCCAGGTTTTTTTTTAGCATTGATGTGAACTGTGAATGAAGATAGGGTCATCTTACTAAAAGACAGGCACAAATTTGGAGACTTCTTGTGTGCGCCATGGCATCATGTTCATGTGAGACTGCTTTTGCAAGAATTGTAGCTGGATACTGAATCCAGGCCTGCATAATCTCTCCAGAGGTAGGAGAGATCACTGAAAGTACCTATGATTGTGACAATCTGGACGGCTGCTCCTTGTGAATAGACCACAGCATCTGCCTGTTTTGCAGTTATCTTCTGAATTGAGAGGCTAGAAGTTGGAATTCCATTGTTCACACTGATAAATGTCTTCTTGACATTTAAGCGTGACTGACTCTTCATTTCTTTATCAATTTTTGGATTATTATTTTTATTGCACTGGAGAAATAAAGACCCTTCAGACTGGCAAGATGTCATTGTATCCATCAGGTGACTCTTTAGAGGAAGTTGGTGCAAATTTGAATTTAAAAGTTTTGGAAATATATTTTTTGGATATGCAACATAAGGGTGCTTAGAATATGGATTTTGGAAAGTCAACAGCAGAATCTGTAAGAGTCCGGAAGGATTTGAAATTATAGCTTTGAATTAATTAAAAGAATTTTAAATGGTGATTGTGTGCAGTGTTTTTATGATAAAGGGATCTTGAAGATTGACACCAGAGGGAGCTAGAAAATTAAGAATGAAATGGAAATCTGTGTAGCAGGTTTTTGAACATTGGACTGCCAAACTTGTTAACTACATTTCTTGATAAGATGGACAGCACATGTAATGAACTTATAGAACACAAAGTTGTAATGAATAATTGTTTAATTATTTTGAATATTAAACTTAATGAGAAGGATAGGAATATTACAAATGGCACTGATGGATGTCTTATTGCCTAAAGGAATTGTAAAATTCTACCTGTTTCTCAGAAAATAAGACCGAGTCTTATTAGATTTGAAAATAAGCACTTGGGCTTATTTTCGAGATGGTCTTACTTTTTTTGAGGTGCAGCAGACCAGACTCGGTTAGCTGGATGCATTGTGGACACACCATCGCCTCCATTCCAAATCTTCAGCATTAGGAATGGAGGCTTTTTGGCGAACGGGAGGAAAATGGGGATGGTGATTTGCTGCTGTCATCCTTCCCCCAGACTGTGCTGAGCTTGAGGAATGGATGACAGGCAGCAAAAAACCCCTCCCCATTTTCCTTCCATTTGCCAAAAAGCCTCCCATTAGCCTCCCAAAAAGAAAGAAAAAGCAAAGCAACTGGCAACAAGAAGTGTTGCACCCAGAAAGAGAAGGGCAAAAACGCTATTTGTATTGCCCCAAAGGGCCAGTCCCATCCCCCAGGCTTATTTTCTGGGTAAGGGTAATATTAAGCCCACCCCCAAAAAATTGGGGTTGGGGTTATTTTTATTATTTATTTGTTTGTCAAACATATAAAGTATAAACATAAACATGAGCAAAGGAAGTATATATAAGTAAATAATGGGGAACAGAAGGACAGGGACGGTAGGCATGCTGGTGCGCTTATGCACACTCCCTTTACGGACCACTTAGGAATGGTGAGAGGTCCACAGTGGACAGTTTGAGGTTGAAGCTGTGAGGGTTTGAGGCTGTAACAACCGAGTCGGGTAGAGTATTCCAGTATTTCTTGCAATCGAGTCTGGAGCGGTTTACCTTGAGTTTGTATGATTGTTTGCACGTGTATTATTGTGATTGAAGGTAAAGAAGTCATTGGCAGGTAGGACGTTGTAGCAGATAATTTTGTGGGCTAAACTTAGATCAGACCAAAGGCGGCACAGTTCAAGATTGTCTAAATCCAGAATTTCTAGCCTGGTGGCGTAAGGGATTCTATTGCGGTTTGAGGAGTGAAATACTCTTCTTGTGAAGCATCTCTGGACTCTTTCGATTGTATTAATGTCCAATATACAGTGTGGATTTCAGATGGATAAACTGTATTCAAGAATCAGTCTGGCAAAGGTTTTGTATGCCCTGGTTAGAAGAACAGCGTTACCAGAGAAGAAGCTTCGCAATGTTAGATTAACAACTCTTAAAGCCTTTTTGGCAACATTGTTACAGTGAGCTTTAGAGCTTTAGATCTCTCTCTAACGAGCATCCCGGAACACTGGGAAACTACCAGAGGACTGGAAAAGAGCTGATATAGTTCCCATCCTCAAAAAAAAAGAGAGGAAAAAATGGAAAGAAGGACACATACAGTAACTAAGGCAGAACACCAGCATATAGTCTGAATCTGCAAAGTCAGGAAAGCTAAGGCTCAGAATGAACATGTACAACAAATGTCAAAAATAATGTTAAAAAAAGTTTCTTTCAACATATGAGAAAAACAAGGAAAAAGTCAAGGAAAAATATCAGTTCACTAATGGGAGAAGATGATAAGAAGGTGAAAGGAAGCAAGGAGAAAGCAGAACTGCTAAATTCATTCTTTGCATCTGTCTTCACAGAAAAGAAAAAAATAGCCCAACCCTACCAAAAAGCAGAATCCTAAAAGACAGACTAGGAATACAAGTTAAAATAAGAAATAGTAAGACAGCACCTATTCACCCTAAAGGTAAAGGTTCCCCTTGCACATATGTGCCAGTCGTTCCCGACTCTAGGGGGCGGTGCTCATCTCCGTTTCAAAGAGCCAGCGCTGTCCGATGACGTCTCCGTGGTCATGTGGCCGGCATGAATAAACGCCGAAGGCGCACGGAACGCTGTTACCTTCCCACCAAAGGGGGTCCCTATTTTTCTACTTGCATTTTTACAT